>JAREIK010000431.1:601668-666429 GCA_029783825.1 Sapria himalayana
ACGCTAGCGGATGATGCTATCGCTAAGCGACATTATATATATATATATAATGATGCTTTTTAAGCGTCATTGATTATGGTTTTTGTTGTAGTGAATTATTATTATTATTATTATAAGAAGAAAAAGAAGAAGGAATAAAAGAACTTAAAGAAGAACAAGGATAGGAAGTAGAAGAATAATAATAATAATAATAATAATAGTACTAATAATAATAATAATAATAAGCACGAGAAGAAGAACAAAAAATTCAAAAGTAGGAGAAGAGAATAAGAAGAAGAAGAATAATAATAATAATAATAATAATAATAATAATAATAATAAAGAAAAAGGAGAAGAATATGGAGCAGATGAAGGAGAAGATGAAGGACTAGAAGATGGAGAAGAAGAAGGAGAAGAAGAAGGAGAAAAATGGGAAGAAGAAGGAGAAGAATGAGAAGAAGAAGAAGAAGAAGAAGAAGAAGAATGAGAAGAAGAAAAAGAAAATATATAAAAAGGATAAGAAGAATAAGAAATATTGAAGATGAAGAATAAGAAGAATAAGTAGAAAAAGGAGAAGAAGGTGAATTAGTAAAAAAAGACAGAAGGAGAAGAAGATAAAGAAGAAGAATAAGAAGTAGAAAAAGAAGCTGAATAAGAAGAAGAAGATGATGATGATGATGAAAAAGAAGATGGAAAAAAGAAGAAGAATGTGATGATGATGATGATGATGAAAAATAAGAAGGAGATGATGAAGATGAAGAAGATGATGATGATGATGAAAAAAAAGAAGAAGAAAAGGAGTAGAAGAAGAATAATAATAATAATAATTATTATTATTATTATTATTATTATTATTATAAGAACAATAAGATGAGGATGAAGATGAAGAAGAAATATAAGTTGTTAAAAAAGAACAAGGATATGAAGAATAAGAAGAAGAATAAAAAGAACAACAAGAAGAAGCACAAGAATAAGAATAATAAGGACAAAGGAGGAGTAGAAAAGAAGAAGAAAAAAAAGAAGAAGAAGGCGATGAATATGGAGAATAAGGAGGAGGAGAATGACAAGAAGCATGAGAAGGAGAAGGAAAAGAATGAGAAAATGAAGAAGAAGAAGCAAAATAAGAATAAGAAAAGAAGAAATAGAAAAAGGATAAAAATAATAAAAAGAGTTGAAGAAGGAGAAAAAGAAGAATAAAAGAATAAAAGAAGGAGAAGGAGAAGAAGAATAAAAAAAAGAAAGAGGATGAGAAAAGAAGAAGAAAATGAAGTAGAAGAAGAAAAATAAGAAGAAGCTGAAGAAGAAGAAGTTAATGAAGAAGAAGAAGAAGAAGAAGTAGTAGTAGTAGTAGTAGTAGTAGTAGTAGTAGTAGTAGTATTAGAAGAAGAATAAGGAGGAGGAGGAGGAGGAGAAAAAGATGAAGAAGAAGAAGAAGGAGAAAGAGAAAAAGAAGAAGAAGGAGAAAGAGAAAAAGAAGATAAAGATGATGATGATGATGATTATGATTATGATTATGATGATGGAGTAGGAGGAGGAGGAGGAGGAGGAGAAGGAGGAGATTGGGAAGAAGAAAGTGAACGAGAAGAAGGAGGTGGAGGAGGAGGAAGAGAATAACAAGAAAAAGAAGGAGAAGAAGATGTTGGATAAAAAGGGTAAGAAGGAGGAGGAGAATGAGAACAAGAAAGAGAATAATAAATAGAAGAAGAAAAAGAATCAGAAGATACAAGAGAAGATGATGATGATGATGATGAATAAGAATAAGTGAAAGAATAATATGGATAAGGATAAAGAGAAGAAAAAGAATGAGGAGAAGAATGAGAAGAAAATACAGGAGGTGAAGGAGAAAAGAAAGATTAGGAGGAGAAAAAGAAGGAGAAGGAGAAAAAGATGGAAAAAAAGAATGAGGAGGAGAAGGTGTAGATGAATCAAGAGAAGAAGAACAAGATGTAGTTGATGAAGAATGAAAAAATATGGAAAGAAAGAGGAGAATATGATGGATAAAAAGTTGGAAAAGAAGAAAAGATAGAAGGAAAATAAGATGGAGATGAATAACTTGTTGGGTAATTGTGCTTCCACGGGTAGTGAGATTAAGAAACAGAAAACAACAGAAACACAGAAAACAAGCAATATATATCCCAAGTTCAACAAGCATCCACGACAGAATCAAAAATGAGAAATCAACACAGGAAATAACGTGGTTCGCTAGTCGCTCAGTACGACTAGCTACCTCCACCAGAAAATACTTATGCGTTACAGATTAAAACCAAAAACAGAATGTCTTACAGTATACAGCATGCAGCAGTCGCGAAATCACGCAGAGAGATGAGAGAGATGATGAACAGTTCAAATGGGTCAAAAAAATAGTCACCCGAAAAAATAAATACAAATCATTTTATATGAAAAATAAACATCTGGTTCATTTAACCCATGTGGGTCGGATCATGGAACGGGTGAGGCTCTCCTCCAAAAATTTCGGCCCTCTGACCGGACAGCGGGACCTCCGTTATTGTGCTACTGCTGCATCCCCGGGCTTTTAATATTTCCTTTCTTGCACTTACATGAAAATATTAAAACATATTATTAAGTAAAAACAAATTACATATACAGCATAACTGAAACAAGTTGAAGGAAAGAGAATAAGAAGAAGAAGAAGAAGAAGAACGAGAAGAACTTCCAATTGGTGCTAAATCTCTTATCATGAAGATTTCACCTATGTTCCATTCGGTGCATCAAAGTTCATGTGTTACTTATCGATTCTGTAGAATTATCATGGATTTCTTGAAGGTTATAGACTAAGTAGTTGCAAAATAAAGAGGGAGGTTAATTTGTGAGTATTGTATGTTCCTAAAATTGAGCAAAAGGTACTCAATGCAACTGAAAACAAGCCTTAGGGTCCTCATGTTCTGCATTAGTTGACATTGCGTAAGCCATTAAAAAATTCACTGAATCTCAAATGGTTATGAATGCATTGTGGATCAGATTGGAGAGACAGACAATAACTGGAGGTATCTATACAGAGCACTGACTGTGATCAAGTATTTGGTAGCACATGGATCCAAACCTACACTCGATGATATTGTAGAACATTCACTTCAAATCTCATCACTAATGACTATTGAATATTCTGAGCCAAGTGGCAAGGATGTGCATATTAATGTGTGGAAGAAGGCAGGAAATGTTGCAACACTTCTGAATGACAAGGATAAAATACAAAAAGTTAGAAACAAAGCTGCAGCAAACCATTACAATTACTTTGGCCTTTCCTCTACTAGAATAACATACAAGTCAGCTTCTTCTTCGGATAGAAGTAGTAGCTTCCAGAGTGGTAATCATCACAGAGGCTCAAATGGTATGTGAGAAGGTGACGGCACTAGAGATAAATATCATGATAGGGGTCAATTTTTAAAAGAAAAGATTGAGAATGACATCCATGAGAAATCCAGTGAAACAGGTAATGATGATAATCAATGAAAAACATCAAAGGGTTCTTCACGCCTTCACATCAAAGATCAAAACAACAAGTCTCTAAGTGCACCATTTAAGCCATACGTCAAGTCAAATGATTGTGAGAAAAATGATTATGTTTGTCCTCAAAAATCAAGTGCACCTTCATCTTATTTTTATGTTGATTTTGATGATGATTTTGATCCACAATGGATTTTCTTATTTTAATGATCAAGAATGTAGATGATGAACTCGAGGATACAACAACATTAGAGATATGATATTGGGGAAAGCATTTCTTTGAAATCTTTAGTAGAAAAAAATGTTCATCTAGGCATGATATTGGAAGCTAGAGATGACATATCACCCAATATTAACTATGTTTAAGGTTGCAAAACCTTTGAAATTTAATGTCTATTGGGATGTGACATTGTGATGAGCAACTTCATGAATTTTGTTTCGAGTTAAAAAGAATGAGAAGAAGAAGAATAAAAAAAAGAACAAAAGAAGAAGAAAAAAGAAGAATAATAATAATAATAATAATATTAATAATAAGGGTAAAATGGAGAAGAAGGAGGAGGAAAAGAAGAAGGAGGAGGAAAAGAAGGAAAAAAAGAAGAAAAAGAAGAAGAAGATGATGATGATGATTATGATGATGGAGGGGGCTATGAATATGGAGAAGAAGAAGGATAAGTAGAAGAAGAAATGGAAGAAGAGGAATTGAAGGTAGAAGAATAAGAAGATGAGGAGGGAGAAGACAAAGAAGAAGAAAAAGAAGAAAAAGAAGAAGAAGAATATGATGATGATGATGATGATGATGAAGTAGTAGTAGTGAAAGATGAACATGTACAAGATTTAGAAAAAGAAGTAGAAGGATGAGAAGAAGAAGAATAAGAGAAATATAAGAAGTTTTTAGAATATGAAAGAGAAGAAGAAGAAGAAGAAGAAGAAGAAGAAAAAGATGTTGGATAAGAAGAATGAGGAGAAGAATAAGAATCAGAAGAAGAAGGAGAAGAACAAAAGAAGAATAAAAACAAGTAGATGAATAAGGAAGTATAGAAAAAGACTAAGGAGAAGAAGATGGACATGAAGAAGGAAAATAAGAAAAGAAAGAAGGAGAAGGAGAAGAAGAAGAAGAAAAAAAAAGAAGAAGAATAAGCAAAAAAAGAAGAATGAGAAGAAAATGGAGAATAAGGAAAAGGAAAAGAATGAATGAATGAAGAGGTGGAGGAGGAGGAGGATGAAGAAGAAAAAGTAGTAGTAGAAGAAAAATAAGAAGAAAAATAAATTAGGATGAGAAGAAAAAGAAGAATGAGAAAATGAACAATAATTAGAAGAATGATGAAATAGAGAAGAATAAGAAGAAAAAAAACAAGAAGATAAAGAAGAAGAAGAACAAGTAGAGAAGAATGAGAATAATAACAAGAAGAAGGAGAAGAAGATGGTGGATATGAAGGATGAGAAAAAAGAAAAGAATAAAAAAAAGGAGATGAAGGAGGAGAAGTAATAAAAGAAGAAGAAGCAATAGAAGAAGAAAAATGAGGAGTAAAAGAATGAGGAAAAGAAAGAGGAGGAGAAGAAAAAGATGCTGAAGAAGAAATTGAACACAGACCTCTTCTTCAAAACGCTCTCAACTTCAGGAGAGAGAAAATCCAGTTTCTAAAGAGAGAAAACTCCCATTGTTGCTCAATAACAAGCTCCTTTCAAGCTGAAAATGGAGAAAAATGGCTTATTTTCAAAAAATAAGTACTTTGCCTTGATAACAAAGGAGCCTGCACCTCCCTCGCGCTCATTCGAAACAAAAAACGGGAGTCACGTTATCATATTTTCACCCGAAGAGATGAGGAAGTTACAGGCGCCTTATGAACACATGCTCGTTGGGAAGTTCTCCCACGGTAGGCCTCGCCCGAGCGAAATACTTCAGTTTATCTCCTCTCTAAAGCTCACGGGTAAGGTAAAGTTGGCAGATTACGATGCACGCCATGTTTTTTTGCAGTGCTTCTCGAACGAGGACTTCTATCGTTTATGGCATAGAGGAATTTGGCAAGTTAACGGCTATCCGATGCGTGTGCTAAGATGGACGAAGTATTTCAGTCCAACGGAGGAGGCTCCCCTTGCCCCGGTATGGTTCACTTTGCCGAACCTCCCCATATATTTGTTTAACACCCATTCTCTCTATGCTATCTCTTCTTGTTTGGGTAAGCCATTGATTCGTGATGAGGCCACGGTATCTATGACATGGCCAAGTCAGGCTCGCGTCTGTGTGGAGTGCAACCTCCTCACACTTTCCCCTAGCAGAATATGGATAGGCGAAGGAGAAGATGGGCAGAATGAGGGATTTTGGCAAACGGTTATACCTGAAAATTTTCCCCCATACTGCCTTACCTGTAAAAGACTTGGGCACGATATGGTTGTGTGTAAAATGGGAACAGTATACATAGGTGAGGTGCAATGGCAGGAAGGAAGAAGAAGTAGGGTTGAAAAATATATAAGAAAAGAGGTTGAGGGCCCGAAACATGGAAAAATGCAAGCTTTAGAGGATGAAGAAGAGGAGAGTAGGAGGGAGAAGAGAAATTATTTTCTAAATATGGAGGAGGACAGAACTAATATAGAAGTAAGCTTAGAGATAGAAATGATGAGAATAAAGAAGAGGGTTGGGAGGAAGTGAAAGTTAGAAGGAAGAGAGGTAGAAAAAATAAATCTAGAAGGGTGTTAAAAGAAAAATTAAAGGATTATAGCTGGATAGATGATTTATCATTGTATGAAATTAGTATTAAGTTGTCCCCCATTCGGTATACTAGAAGTAAAGGAAAAAATTAATATAGAAGAAGTGAAATATGATTTATCATTGTATGAGCAGAATTGTAGAAAACTTACTAGTGATCAATCCATGGAAGCCATAAAAAGAATGTCTATGCAACTTGGTAAACAAGGAAAATATAATGAAATATCACAATCAATTGCACCCAAGAGTGCTAGGAATGTGAGAAAATATCTAGATAAACCATATGAGTCAAAATGCACAACAAGATCATAATCTAAATTAAGTTTTAATGGTTAGTTACTTATATTGGAATATTAGAGGGGTGGCAAATAACCCCTCAATAAATAGATTAAAACAATTGATTAAAATATATAAAATTTCATTTGTTGTAATTGCAGAACCTTTGATCCAACAGGACCAACTTACTAAATATAGTCGAATTCTAGGGTTTAATAATTCATTTTCTAACCTAAATAGTAAACTCTGGATTATGTGGCATAATTATCTAGACATAGAAATATTAAAAGACACAGAACAAATAGTGCACTTTAAAATATCCGAAGATATAGTATCGGTAGTATATGCAAAAAATGATAAAAAATCCAGACTAGTCTTATGGGAAGAAATGCAGAGAATTGCAACAAAAAATGTTCCCTGGTTGATAGGAGGAGACTTTAATGTTATAAGAAGTACCTCGGAAAAGAAGGGGGGAAAAACCCCTAACACAATAGCAATGTCTCAATTTAATGATGCAATTTCTGATTCTAATTTGATAGAAATAGACTTCACAGGCTCAAATTATACTTGGTCTAATAACTGGCAAAAAAGATGAGCAATTTGGGCCAGGCTGGACAGAGTAATGTGTAATGCGAAGTGGGTAGCCTCACATGGGTCTACCGGGCTTAGACATTTAAACAGAACCTATTCAGACCACTCTCCACTCCTCATAACACTTCACAACTACAAACGAGGTACATGAAGTTTTAAATTTCAAAACATGTGGGGAAAACATGCTGATTTTGAAAAGTTAGTAAGAGATTCTTGGTTAGATCCTGCTTCGGGTAAACCGATGCAAGTTCTAATGACAAAGCTAAATAGATTAAAAAACAGTTAAAATCATGGAATAAAGAATTTTTTGGAAATATAAATCAACAAATAAAGCATGCAGAGGAACAAGTGGAAAAGCTAGAAAAAGAATACGATAATAAAATTACAAAGAAATTAGGAAGGCTTCAAACAAGGCTAAAGCTGAATTGAGCTTAAAATTACATATGGAGGAGATATATTGGAAACAATGAGCAAAAATTAAATGGTTAAAAGATGGTGATAGAAACACCAAATTTTTTCATAACATGAGCAAAATAAAAACACAGAAAAATAAAATCAAAGGACTAAATGATAAAGAAGGAAGATGGATAGAAGAAGACAAACAATTATGTACCCTATTTGAGGATTTTTTTTTTTAAATCTCATCTGTGTGGTCACATACCTCACGAAGGGAACTCCTTGTTTCAAGAGATCGGGGCTTCCATTACGAAAGAACAAAATCAAATGATGGAAAGAATCCCAGAAGAAGAGGAGCTAAAGATAGTAGTCTTTAATCTTGATAAAGACAGTGCAGCATGACCAGATGGCTGGAATAATTACTTTTTCCAGCTAAACTGGCCCATTATTAAAAATGACCTAGTTATAGCGATTTCCAGTTTCTTTGCTGGAGTAGATATTCCTAAAGCTTGGGCAAATTCATTTATAGTTTTAATCCCCAAAAAAGAAGCTCCCCAGCTATGCGAGGATTTTAGACCTATAAGTTTATGCAATACGATTTATAAGATTTTAGCTAAAATACTTCAAAATAGATTAAGTATTATTCTGCCATTAATAATATCACCAGAGCAAACCGGATTTGTTAAATACAGACTAATGATTGAAAATATTAGATTAGCATCAGAAATGATGAAAGAAATTGCAACTAAAACAAGAGGTAATAATCTAGTAATTAAGTTGGATTTGTCTAAAGTTTTCAATAGAGTTGAATGGGATACACTCTGTTACATTTTAAGGAAATATGGTTTTTCTGAATTATGCATAGACATTATATACAGATGCATCTCAAGTGCTTGGGTTAGAATTATTATAAATGGTAATATAGGTGATGAATTTAAACCCATTAGAAGTCTAAGACAGGGGGACCCATTATCCCCCTTATTATTTGATATATACTTAGATCTGCTTATCCTTAATTTAAACAAAAGAATGTCAAAAGGTAATATATTACCTTTTAGACAACCATATAATACTCCCAGAATAGGTTGTTTGGCTTATGCCGACGATCTAATAATTTTTACAAACGCAAGTAAAAGATCTGTAATAAATCTGATAGAATTATTACAATTATTTGAATTAGAAACATGCCAGGTTGTAAATAAAAAGAAGTGTCAGTTTATGCTAGCTAAAAAGACCACAGAGAAAGTGATAAATAAGATTAAAAACATAACTGGATTTACACATAATAAGGGAGCTTTAACATACTTAAGCTACCCAATATATGAAGGCATACTGAGAGAGGAATATTTAGCACCATTACTAGATAAGATCAGAAGGAAAATAACATGTTGGAAAGAAGATCTTTTAGGGTTTGGGGGACGTATTACATTAATCTCGCATGTGTTACAAAGCACACTAGTGCATATCTTATCTGTAATACATCCTCCGAAAAAATTCTTGAATAAATTAGAATCAGAATTGTCAAATTTTTTATGGGGCAAAAAAGATGGGAAGCAAAAAATGCACTGGAAAAACGGGAGGGATATATGTTATCCAAAAGCTGAAAAAGGTTTAGGAATAATCACTTTATAGGATATGGCCACTGCCTGGGATTGTAAAGGATGGTGGAGGCTGATTGAGAATGATAGCCTTTGGGCAAATTATATGAAGGCAAAATATTTAGCACAAAATAACCAGAGGCTTAAGCAGGTATCAAATAATTGGAAGGCTCCGGAAAAATATAAAGAGGTAGTAGAATCACACTCAATACTAAAAAAGAGTGGTTGGAAATGGACTCTCACACCACAAGGTAATTTCACACTAAAATCGGCGAGGGAGTTGATTAGAAAAAAAAACCTGCTCAACCCATATTTAAATGGGTCTGGAAAGCAGGTATCCCACAGAAAATGTGCTCGCTAGCCTGGAAAGTATTATCAAATGCATTACCTGTGGACACCAATGTGCAGAGAAAGGGTATAAAAATAGTGTCCAGATGTGAATGCTGCTTTGCAGAAGTAGAATCAATGGACCACCTATTCTCGAGAGGAAAAATTGCAGTAGAAATTTGGAAGAAACTTGAAGAATATGTACAAATTAGTAATATAGAGGAGAGACTAATAGAAATGATTAAAAAATGGGAAAAGGCATCTTCCACTAACCTTGCTATAAATTGGCTCAATAAGAATTTACCTCATGTAGTGATATGGTGTTTATGGAAAGCTCGTAATAGGAGTAGATTTGAAGGGAAAAGAATGAACTCAAAAGATATATTACAAGAAATTAAGCAGGAAATAAGTAACATATCAAATATTAAACCCATTATAGTAGATAAATTAGTTATAGATAAGAAAGTGGAAAGGGAATGGGGTCTAAATATAAAATCTATTAAATAATATTGGGCAAAAAGTATAAGCTAGGCCAGGCCCCCTGAAGGAAAATTTTTCCTAAACACGGATGGAAGTTTCAATAGGGATACATGAATAGCTGGGGGAGGTGGGATAATAAGAAATTCTAAAGGCACAGTCATGAAAGCTTTCACTTCGGTTAGTGTAGCAGACTCGGCCATGCATTCAGAAATTAGGGCGTTAAGAATAGGCTTAAATGTATGTAAAAAACTGGAATATAGAAATATTCAAATACAGGTAGACTCGATGTTATTATTTAACTTAGTAATAGGAAGAATTGTTCTTTGGAAATATGAAGAAGAATTAGAAATAATAACGAAGCTGAAAAATGAACTAAATGCATCAATAATGCATATATACAGAGAGGCAAATACTCCAGCAGATAAACTGACGAGGATAGGCTCAGAAAAAGGAGAAATAGAATTCGATGAGGATTCTATGCCGAAAAAATTAAAGGGTTTAGTAAGATTAGATAAGATGGCTTTATCTTATGTTAGAATTATAAAGTGTGGAGGCTGAACTAAATCTAAAATAAAATTTAGCTTCTTTTCTCAGCAGCGCAGCATCATAAGAAGTGGTTTTCAGGTACATGTATAACTATGTTTATATTGCAGGTTGTAGATGTTTAAATAGCAAACTGGCAATGATGATTTTTGTTTTTCATTGTCAATTTTGTATTTAACTAATAGGTCAAATAATGCAGTTTTTTATATTTATTTTGCCCTTGACAAGAACATACGTTGATGGTTTTTTTCCTGCTTCCCGAGTTGATATGGCAGACACTCTCGACTGATCACCCGGTCCTGTGGGTGTTCAACACTTGTAGAGGAACTGCAAAATGGTGGGCAACGTGCTTGTGATTTTTTGTTGACTTATTGGTTGACTTATCTTCTGTTTTTTATTGTACTGTCTTATCTTGAGAGTCATGCAGAGAGTTTTAAGTCTTGCTGCAGCTTGGTATACACAGAGCACTCATAAGGCGCGGCAAAGAGAATGGAAGCGAAGAATAAATTAATAAACGTTGTATATGTATAACAAGGGATAAGGGGGAATAGGGTAGAGAAGTTATATTGTAGTCGCGCTCGTTTTCTTTGTATATTGCAGGTACTGGAGCGTATATAAGAAGAAGGACGACGGAGGGAAAATACTCGGGAACAACATGAATATCAGAGCTTGAGACACGGGGAGACGAGAGGATAGATGCTGAGCTTAAGAAATGGCAGAGCAATACATTGAATTAAACGAAAAGATGGGCCGAAAAGATGGACCGAAAATAGTTTAATGAAAGATGGCCGAAAATTAGATAAACTAGAGCAGCTTATTCTAGTTTAATTTATGAAATGAATAAATACTTATTTGAGAAAAACTTTAAATTTCTATATGCTAGCTAGTAGGTTTAAGGTTAGATGGGTGTAAGAGGGCCACGGGTAGATGTAGGTTGTAAAAATGGTATTCCTCCGCCAAAAGAGAGGGTCATTAATAATAAAACAAACTTTATAAAAAAAGCTGAAGAAGAAGAAGAATTAGAAATAGAAGAAGTAGAAAAAATAAGAAGAAGTAGAAAAAGTAGAAGAAGAGGAAGATGAAGAAGAAATATAAGAAAAATAATAATAAGAAAATATAGAAGAAGAATAAGAAGTAGAAGAAATATTAGAAGTAGAAGAATAAGTAGAAGTAGAAATATAAGAAGAAGAAGAGAAGAAGAAGAAGAAGAAGTAAAAAAATTATAAGAAGAAGAAGAATTCGAATAAGATGCGAAATAAAAAATATAGGTAGAAGAAGAAGTAGAGTAGAAGTAGAATAAGAAAAAGAAGAATAAGAATAAGAATTAGAAAAAGAAGAAGATGACAAAGAAGAATAAGAATGAATAGAAGAATATGAGTAGAAAGAAGAAAAAAAAAAGAAGAAGAAATAGAAGTAATAGGAGAAAAAGAAGAAGAAGAATAGATGGAAGTAGAAGAAATAGAAGAAGATGAATAATAATAATAATAATAACAATAATAATAGAAGAAAAATAAGAAGAATAAACAAAAGAAGAAGAAGCAAAAGGAGATGATGAAAAAGTAGAAGTAAAAGAAGAAGAAGAAAAATATGTAAAAATAATAATTAGAAGTAGAAGAAGATTAAGAAGAAGAAGAAGATGATGATGATGATGAAGTAGAAGGAGCATAAGTAGTAGAAGAAGAAGAAGAAACTTTAAAATAAGAAGTAGTAGAAGAAGAAGAAGAATAAGAAGAAGAAATAGAAGAAGAATAAGAAGAGTAGAAGTGTATAACAAGAAATAAAAGAAGCTGAAGAAGAAGAAGAAGAATAATAATATTAATAATAATAAGAACAAAAGGAAGAAGAAATAGAAGAAGATGAAGTTCTAAAAAAGTAAAAGAAGAAGAAGTCAAAGAAGAAGAAGTGGAAGAACAAGAAGAAGAAATTGAAGAAGAAGTAGAAGAAAATAAATAATAAGAAGCAAATTATGAATAAAAAGATGAAGAAGAAAAATATGTAGGAGCACAAGTAGAAGAAAAAGAATAAGAAGCAAAAGTAGAAGAAAAAAAAGTATAAAAAAAAGAAAAAAAGAAGAAGAAGAAGAAGAAGAAGAATAATAATAATAATAATAGGCAGAAGAAAAAGAAGAAGAAGAAGAAGAAAATAAGAAAAAAGAAGAAAAAAAAAGAAGAAGAAGCAAGAGAAGAAGTGGAAAATAAAGTAGCAGGAGAAGAAGAGGAAGAAGAAGAAGTAGAAGAGGAATAAGAAGAAAAATAATAATAAGAAGAAGAAGAAGCAGAAGAAGAAGAAGAAGAAGAAGAAGAAGAAGAATAAGCTCAATAAAAAGATAAAGAAGAATAAGCCAAATAAAGAGAAGAAGATGATGAAAAAGAAAAAATAGAAGAATAATATATTGATGATGATGATCATAATTATGATGATGATGATGAGGAAAAAGAAGAAGAAGTAAAACAAAAAAAGAAAAGGAGTATGAAAAATAAGATGATAAAGAATAAAAAAGAAGATAGAGAGGATCTAAATGATGATGATGGGGAAGAAGAAGACACTAAAATGATGATGAACAGAAGAAAAAGTTAATGATAATGATGATATTTATGATGATGATACTGATAATGATGATGATCAAGAAGAAAAATTTAAAGAAAAAGATATAGAAGAAAAAGAAGTATAAAATAATAATAATAAAAATAAGATGATAGAGATGTTGATGATGATGGTGGTGATGGTCATGGTGGTGATAGTGATAATGATGAATAAAAATAAAAAGAAGAATAAAAAAGAAATTAAGAATAATAAGAAGGTTATCAAGAAGAACAAAAAAGAAGAAAAACAAAAAGGCAAAGAAAAAGATTTAGAAAAAGATGATGATCATGATGATGATGATGATATGATGAAGAAAATGAATAGGATAATGATGATGATGATGTTGAATATGATACTGATGATGATGGTGATGATGATGATGAACAAGGATATGGTGATGATATTGAACATGATGATGAAGTAGATGAATAAGAAGATGATAAAGATGATGATGATGATGATGTAGATGGAAAAGAAGAAAAAAAATAAAAAGAAAAAATACGATCAAGAATAAGAAGAAGATGAATATGAAGATAACTAAGATAATGAAGATCATGAAGATGAACAAAAAAAAATCTAAGATACAAAGATGAAATGGAAGTTGAAAAAGTGGAATAAGAAGATGAAGAAGAAAAAGATTTAAAAGAAGAGAATGATGATGATAATGAGGAAGAAGAAGATAAAACAAAAGAAGATTAAAAATATAAGAATAAAAAAGAATAATAATAATAATAAGGAGAAGAATAAGAAAATGAAGAAAAATACAAAGGCAAAAAAAGAATAAGAAGTAAAATAAGAAAATATTGATAAAGATGATGATGATGTTGAATAAAAGGTAGAAAAAGAACAAAAAGATAGAAGAAAAATATGAACAATAAGAAAAGTAGAAAATAAATATAATATGAAGAACGAGACAAACTAGAAGAAAAAGATATATTTGAAAAAGTAGAAAAAAAATGAAAATAAGAAGAAAATGATGTAGAATAAGAAGTAAAGAAATAAGTTGAAGAAGAATATAATGATGAGGATAATCATAATTTTGATGATGATGATGATGATGAATAAGAAGAATAAGACAAAAAAATGAGTAAGAGAAAGAAGATGAAAAAAAAAACAAAAAGATGATAAACATTAAAATGAGGATGAATATGAAGAAGAAGAAAATAAATATGAAAAAGAAGAAGATGATGATGATTATGATTATGATGATTATGATGATGATTATGATTATGATGATGATGATGGTGATAATGATGGTGATGATGATAATGATGCTAATTAAGAAGAAAAAGTTAAAGAAAAAATTAGAAGAAAAATAAGCATATAAATAATAATAATAATAATAAGAGGAAGAAAATGATGATGATGGTGGTGATAGTCATTATTATGAATAAGAATAAAAAGAAAAAGAAGAATAAGAAGAAGAATAACATTAAGAAGAACATGAAGGTTATCAAGAAGAACATGAAGGTTATCAAGAAGAACATGAAGGTGATCAAGAAGAACAAGAAGAAGAAGAACAAGAAGGCAAAAGAAAAAGACTAAAAAAATGATGATGATGATGAAGAAAAAGAACATAAATATGATGATGATGATGATGATGAAAATGATGATGATGATGATGATGATGATGCTGCTGATGTTGATGGTGTTGATAATGTTGATGGTGAAGATGATGAAAGGAGATGAAAACAAAGATGATGATGATAGTGATGATGATGTTGTTGTTGATGAAAAAGAAGAAGAATAATAATAAAAATAAAAACATGAAGTAGAAGAATAAAAAATAGAAAAAAAAAGAAGAATAAGAAAAAAGATGATGGCCTAGAAGAATAATAAAAAGATAAACAAGAAAAAAATTGAATATGGAGATGAAAATTAACAAGAAGAAGAAGATGATGTTAAAGAAGAAGATAAAGAAGAACAAGGTGAAGAAAAAATAGAATAACAAATAAAAAAAAAAAGATAAACAATATTTAAAAAAAAAGTATACAAAAAATGATGAAGATGAAGATGATAATATTGATAAAGATATAGAAAAAAAAACAAAAAAAAAAGAAGTAGAAAACAAATTAGAATAGCAAGAAAAAAAAGAATAAGATGAAAAAGAAAAATAAAAATAAGAAAAAGATAAAAAATTGGAATAATAATAATAATAATAACAAAAAAAGAATATAAAGAAGAAAAGTTGAAGAAGATATAGAATAAGAAGTCTATAAAAACATGAAGAAGGTCAAGATCAAGAAGTTGATCATGGTCATGATGCTAATGATAATGATGATGATCAAGATGATATAAAATACTTAGAAAAATAATAATATAAAAGTATTGGACGAAGGAGGTGGAGGATAAAGAATAGAATAGGATGTTGATGATGAACAAGAAGATGAATAAGAAGAAGTTGAACAAGAAAGTTAAGATGAAGATGAATATGAAGAAGATAAAGAAGATGATGATGAAAAAAAAGAATATATAGAAGAAGAAGATGAAGAAGGATAAAAATATCATGACAAAGAAGAAGAAAAAGAAGAAGAAGGAGAATAACAAGAAGAAGAATCTGATGATAATTATTGTTCAGTGTTCAAACTACTGAATATTCTTACATATTTTGGTGGTTTATGATAATGTTTAGACTTGGAAATTAAGATAAAATGATTTGATTTTGACTTTGATATATTGATAACTTTTGATAAATAGTCATGATATCAATATGTTTTTAGAGATATTTAGCAGAGGAGGTAGATAATTGAGACTCACATAGTTTCGACATTCATTATTAGCTAAAACTCTACTTAATTGATTGAGGAATTTCTTTTTCTCCATGTCCCTACTAACACATTAGCACAATCATTTAACTATGAGATGCATTTCTAGTGGTTATGATATTATCATAATGTCACATTGATACTTAGCTTAGAAAGTTCAAATGATAGGACATTAATTTTTTGTCGTAGCAACAAAGTACTCAACTATTACTCAATTTCACAACCAAGCACAACCACAACAACTTTATTTTTAATAAGGCTAGACATTCTCAAGTCAGACTGTCAGAGTCATGGGTTTTTAAAAAAGTTATGACTTTTGAGCTATATAAATTTACAGTCACAAAAACTCATGTCAAAATCATAGTAATTATTCAAAAGTGTAACTTTTAAGATACTAAATATTATAGATGATATTACTCTAGTATGATTATTTCCAAGGCCATGACTCTTATTTTTAAAGGAATGCATATTTATTACTTATATACTGAAGCTAAATTACAAGTTCCATGGAAACCTTACTATGTTACAACAACAAGATATATGAGGAAAGAGATGGCTAGTGTCATGGAACTTATAAGATCATAGATACTTGAGAAAAATTAACAAAAAATTATGTGTCGCAACTATTTCCCATTGTTATAGCCACAACCATCTCATGAAAGAACATCTAAGCATCATGGCTATTTCTCAATACCACAACCATATAAAACTTAAGAAAGACTATTGCAAACGTAATGCCTTCTACACATCACTATGGCTATATAATAAAATGATAAGCCATTCACCATTCCATAGTAACATCTCAATAATGCAGCCCATTATAGATGACAAAAAAAAGCTTGAAGCTACAGTCATTTCATAATACCACAACATTGTAATATAAAGACATTTTAACCAAGTCATCATTCTTAATAGTGTCATGACTTTGGGTTACGGAAAGATCAAGATTCAGACTAGAGTGATATTCATTTTTAGAGTCAAGCCCTCAAGAAGAATAGATAAAGGTCAAAGTTTTGATAATCTTCTAAAAGTCATGATTTCTACTTAGAATAATATGAGGTTTCCCAAGTATAAAAGTACAAGATAAAAAAATTTTAATAATCTTTCTTATTTTTCTTCTTCTCCCTCATGCAAAAATGAAACCACAGCAACTACAAAACTTAAAAGGTAACTTTCACACTCCCTAGGGGTTCCACAATAAAGAAAGTGATGAAAAATTGATACTAATACCTAAAGTTGAGGGGCATAGCTTTCAAAAACCTCTTATCTACGGATCGATTCAAAAATGTATACCAAACTAGCATGGTTTAGGTTTTGTGTAAATTGAGATATGTGATGCGAATTTAGTTTTTTTTATTGAAAGAATGTGTTTTATTTATTTTATGTTATGAATATTAATGGATGGTAATTGAATTAAACTTGAACTAGGGTTTCAACTATTTGTGGGTTGTATAATATTTCAATGGAGGATAATGATAGGTAAATAATAAGGTTCACTAATGCATTTGGTAGTAAAATTTGATAACCCTTTTGACTTTGATGCACACGAAAAAACTATATGTTAAAACTCAAGATTTAGGTATGATATTCATCATGAGTATGACACTTTGGAAGTAGAAAATGCAAATACTTTTACATATCAATTTATTGTATGTACTTTAAAAGAACTAGCTCATGATTGGGATAGATGCTATATAGAATATTCTCTCAATAGGTTCACTTTTACTATGTGAGTCATATCATCACCATGGAGGATGGTGATAGACAATTCTTTGGATATGCACGAGTTTGTTGTGACCCGTAAAATGGTTATAACTTTTATAAATTACTTTTACTTATATGATTCACACTAGTGAAACTTGAGAAAAGTATACATTAATTGTATGAGTGGTACTTACGAAGCTGAAAGTAAAAGTGCTAGTTGAAAAAGTAGCCTAAAAGGTTTGAGATTATGAAGGACTCTTGATAAAAGATGAATTTGTCTCTGTGGTGACACACTATGTTGACATCTACAAGGGGGACACCATTAGTATGAGCTCAATGATGATTACAATCTTATATAATATTAGGGAAATGAGTCATTGCATAATACCTCAACCTTCATTCTTTATTCAAGATAATATAAGTCGAGCAACTTACATATCATAATATAGATTAGATGAATAAACTATGTACTTAAAAATATCTAATAATCTGAGTATCTATTTTTCTAAAAATAGGTTGTCTAATTGTTGAATAACCAAAATATTGATATAATCTATATGGGATCAATATCTAAACAAAATTTCATTCTTTTACGTGTATGACCCATGTAATTATGGAACTCATTTGATGAGTTACTCTCATTAATAAGATTTTGGGATATCGCATAACAAATAAAAGTATGTGACATAATAAAGTCACAATAAGTTTTTGATATTTTTGTTATGGAATATTTAGGTTAATTAGTTAGCATATGTCATAATTATTCTTGTATAAGGATAATCCTCCTTAGTAGGTTAGTTCGCATTGAGTTTGATAAATATTCTCAAATCTAAAAGCTTAATTTTGTTAATTTGTTTGTATGTGGATAGTTGATTTTTGGATTTTTTTTTATATTTTTTCTTCTTTTTTCTTTCCATCCATAAATCTACAAAATCAAAATGCATAGAAAATTTTTCCAAGTCTTTCTAACAAATTATCTTAAAGAGTTACATGAAAAGAATGAAGCATATTAAATTCATTATGGGAAACATGCAATAGAAGTGAGCAAAAGTATCCCAAACTTTCATTAAAATAAGAGTAATGATGCTCAATGAAGTGACTTAAATTATGAACCTTATGATGACTAGTATTAACCCTATTATTAGTTAGAAGAGAGTTATGGATGCTAGGGATATACAAGCTATGAGAAGATGACATATAATGAATCTAAACCATTTTTAAGATCTTATTGGATAGCTAAAATTGATGAATTATTGAGAGAATTTAGAATAGATAATGCTATTAATTATGAAAAGATGAGACAATAGAGAGAGAAAGAAGTCATGAATTGGGTAAGTCCAAAGAAAGTGTTGCATTAGTGTTGCATCAAAAATTTTTGTAGCTAATGCAAAAATTGTTATGGCTAAAAATTTAGAAGATGGAATTGAAGATACAATCTCTGTTGTTCAAAAAGAATAGGAAGAAATGAATGATAAAATATATTTAGCCAATATGGAAACACTTGTTGTAGAAATGCTTGAAGCATAAATTAAAGATATGGCCTCAATTGTTCAAAAATAAAAAGTTGAAGTGAATGACAAAATTGTGGCTAAAACAGAGATAAATGTAGTATAAAATCTCGAAGAAAAAAATAAAAGATGCAGCCTCAGTTATTCAAGAAGAAGATGATGAAGTGAGTGATGAAATTTTCATAGCTAGTACAAAAATAATTGTGCTATAAATTCTGAAGAGGAACTAGAGATAAGACATTAATTCAGCCCATAATGTTTTGTGGGTTGAATTGGAAAATGTTAATGAGTTGTGTATATATAAAATTGAAAAGTTAAGATATTTCACCATGTCAAGGTTAAAGACACAATAAAGAAGAGTCAGACACAAAATAATTTTATGGATGATGTATATTAAGACAATCATCCATCATCCATGATTGATAGTGAAAGTACAATAAAGAAAGAAGTAGGTTAGTATATTGAGATGCATATTAAGGATAGCCGGGATCTCTAATAGAGAAGAAAAAGTTTTGAAGGTAGCTATGGATGTTAAACGTAACACTACTTGTGAGGAAACCCAAAAAATTTTTATTTTCTACTTGCATAATGAAATGTGATTATTGTGAGAATAAAAGTTACATGTAAATATTTACACTTAAATACCTCATCCCCTTCTCAATATGTTAATGAACAACTTCATGCATGACTTGTCCTCATACCCCAAACCTTTAAGAGATTCGATGACTTGTGCACTAAACTTATGTTGTTGAAATATTAGCAAATTGCAACGTCCTAGAGGCACATACTGTGGTCATTGGAGGGTTGAAAATAAGTCAAAATAGACCAATAAAAGAAAGATTCTTTCTTATAAAAAAGAATAGCATATTCAAAATAATTACTATTCAATATTTTTTTTACCCAAAGTTGTAGGCTTTTTAGAGCCATGACTTTGGTGCATACAAAGGAATAGCCAATCAAAATCTACATGACTAAGTCATGTCAAGTTTTTAGTGCTATGCCTTTGATAGTACAGTAGAAAAAGTATTATAAAAGCTATTTGACAAGGTTGTAGTAGTTTTTTAGAGACATGTCTTTTGTGCTATAGAAGGAAATGTATTATATTAGCAATATGGAAAAGTTGGTTTTTAGAGCTATGACTTAGAAGATACTACTTACCATAATGGCATGAATTTAATAAATAAAAGAAATACAAACTCATATAGTCATGACCTTCAATTACTAGGTCACAATTATAAATACCTAATCCTCGAATCTCCTCCATGAAAATATCTAATTTTCTACTTATGTCAGGGCAATTCACCATTAATCATGTTAGTTGAATGTTTCGATAATGGAAGGAAGAAATCATCAAAAATAATATCATGGAGATGAGCTATAAGGAGAAAGGGAAGAGAAAAAAATCTAGCACCAAATAAATACTACCTAAAATTGTGACACCTATAGTAACTTTTGTTATAGATATTGGGTAGAGATAGATGGACTCCATACTATCCAAATAAATGTTTTATTAGAGAGAATGGATTCAATAAATTTACTCCTACCTTTGGGGATTTCAAAAAATAGAATTGGATGTTATTTTTTTACATAGAGAATGGGAGAAAGCCTCAATTCTGAAAATGTTCTATATAAATTTGGGAGATAGGTGGGAAAAGATGTGCTATGTGAGATAGATTTGGATTCTTTTTGATAGGAGAATTATTATCAAGTTACTTGGATTCTCATGTACAAAATGATAGTATTCATTTTAAATCTCTTCCCAAGCAAATCTATTTTTCAGTTATCACTAAATTATTAAAAAATAAAAAGGGTACTTGGAGGGTGAGGTCAAAGATCATGTATAGATATTTGATAAGGAAAGAACTAACAGGAGTAAGTAATGTTTGGTTATATTTTATATGCACATATATATAACCTTCTCTTTATATTTCTATATTTATTCTAGAGAGAACAATTTTTCTATAGGCCATACTCATTGTGTGCTGCATTGACATGGAATAAATTTTAGAAAAATTAATTCTCTATTTACTCAAAGGTAAATTTTCTATTTGACTAATTCATGATTTTGTTATTACTTTATTATGTTTAGTAGAAGAAATTTATATGGATGAAGAACTCGATACAATGTGTTTGATAATGTCTCTCCTAATATTATTTGGTATAAATATGGGGTTAGAATGAGATATAAAAAACAAGAATATAATTGTCGAAGGGGAAGGACTGCTAAAATTTCGGAAGAAGACATATCTTTCATCATAGATAACACATAAGACACAAAAAAATGAGGAAATCGAAAAGACAAACTAGCCCACATAGAGCATTCCTTGGCTGCACATGGTAGTATTATATTTATAGATATTTTACATATTATAGAAAATATAAAGTGAAGTGTAGAGTGAAAGAAGGAAGACCTGAAAAAGAAGATGTATTACTTATGCATAAGAGTAGCAGAAAAGGTTGGAAATTATATTATGATGTGAAAAAATCATCTCCATCAAAAGTGATGGCTTTTGTTACAACTCAAAAAAGTATGAGGATCAGATCTAGAAACTCTTGTAGGAAGGAATGAGATGCATGGATATTAGATTCATAGAAAGTACCAAATCATTTGGAAATCTTTACAAAATAGCTGTGGTAGATTTGAAAAGAGTAATGGAGGAAAGAAACAAAGTGAATGGAAATAAAACAACATATATGGAATATTACTAGATTGATGAAATATTAGAGTATAATGTAAAATAAAATCACATGTATTTTATTATTGAATATTTTGAAGGTATAATAAATTCAAATTGATATATATATAGGAGGCTCTTTATGATATTTTGGTAATATTATTGAATGAGTTATCTATACAAAGAGTAGATTAATAAAGATCATCTATTTTTCTACCACCATTTGACCACTCAATATTACATTTCACATTTAAGGAATAAGATCCTAGGGGAAAATCATATTAGGCACATCCATCATTCTTTGATTTTTATTTATTATTGTTTATTCCCATATTTGATAATGTATCCATTATGATGAACTAATTTGTAATGTTTGATATTGTTTTAGTATGTAAGTTTGTTTAATGTTCAAATTAGTGAATATTATTATGTATTTTGGTAGTTTATGATGGAGTGACATAAAAATATAGATAATATGAGTTTATTTCATGACTTTGATAATTTGGAGAATTTTGATATATAATCATTAAATCAATAGATCATTGGGTCTCATATGGTTTTGGTCTTAATTCTTGACCAAAACTTTATCTGATTGGTTAGAGACTTTCTTGTATGTCATGACCCTAATAATTCATTAGCACAATTATTTCATTATGCAATGCATTTTTAGAGGCAATAATATTATCATTGATTCATAGTCATACTTAGCTCATGGAGTTTAAATAATTTATAGCATTAATACATCAATATTATAACCAAGTACACCATTAGTGCGCAAGGTCATGACAAAATCTAAGCACAATATCTTTATCTTTAATATGGCTAGATAGTCTCAAGTTAGAATTATAACCTTTTTAAAAGTATCACATTTTAAGCTATAAGAAATTATAGGGCCACAACAACTCATGCCAAAGTTGTGGTAATTATTTATGCGCATGGGTTTTGGGATACTATTATCAAAGAAAGGCATGGATATGAGTTGTATGCTAAAGCTAATTACTAGTGCCATGACATAATCACAAAGACACAACAAAATGAAAATGAAGAAAAGAATGTAAATGTGTCAGCCATCCACATTGTCAGGGACAATTGAGATATATGAAGAAAAAATAACAAGACAAAGAAGAAGAAATTGAAGAAGTAGATGATCATAATAATGATCATGATTAAGGAGAATACAATGAATAAGAGGAAGAAAAGAAGATAAAGTAGAATAAGAAGAATAAGAAAATTAAGATGATGATTATAATGATGATGATTATGATGATTATGATGATTATGATGAATATGATGATGGCGAAGAAGAAGAATAAAAAAAGGAAATAAAAGAATAAGATGAAGAAGAATAAGAAGAAAAACAAGATAATGTTGAAAATTAAGATGGAGAAGAAGTAGAGGAAGAAGAAGATGTCGAAGAAAAATATGAAGAAAGAAGGAGATAATGATTTTGATGATGAAGAAAAGGTATAATTAGGAGTGCCGTGTCGGGTAAGGCACGGTCTGTACCGTGCCGTGCCGAGGCCAACCGGGCCTCATGCCGTGCTTGACCCAGCATGGTTCGGTGGCCCATGGCATGACCCATCGGCATGGTTTGAGGTCACACCCGGTCCCACACCTGCACCCACAGACCTGGGCTCCCGGCTTCCCCCACCCTCACGAGTCACATTCATGAGTCATGGGTCACGGCTCACCCTATTGTGACTCGGTGAGTCGGGCCTAGCTTCTCGCTCACAATGACCATGAGTCGGGTCCAACCAAACCCGATCCGTGGTCACATCATGCAAACATATTTTCAGCCTACTTATCATAGGATTTCTAGGTCCACATCTAGGAATGACATACTAAAATTGTATAAGTTAGAAAAATAAAAAATAATTAATGAATTTATGACATATAGTGGAGTGGTGTCTATGACGTCTGATATCTGGACAATTCACGATGAATCATCTTATGCATGTCTCACCAGCCACTATGTAGATTCTAACTGGATGATGAATAAAAAAATTTTAGGATTTTCTAAGATTTTTCATCCTAATGATGGCCCGACCATTTTTGAGTGTATGATGAAAATCTTTAGGGAATATAAAATTCAAAATAAAATTTTTAGTGTCACATTTAATAACACATCTAATAATGGGTAGCGATTAACATGTTTGTTAAGAATATTAGAGATGTACCATTAGGAGAGATTTTTCATGTCAGATGCATGTGTCACGTGATTAACCTAATTGTTCACACGGGTATGAAGGTGTGTTCCCCACATTGGATAATACACGTAATGCGCTAAAATATATTTGCACTCCTTACAGACAACAAGAGTTTGGTAGGCTCTGTTTGTCTGCGAATCTTAAGAAGAAGAAATTCCAATCAAATGTGAGACATCGCTAGAATTACACGTACCTGATGTTGGAGTCATGTCTTAGATACGAACACGTGATATCCGACTACATCAATAGTAAGAATTACGAACTTATTATTGACGACACTGACAGGGCTTCAAAAATTTCATTTATGAAATTCTGAAGATTTTTTATGATACGACGAACATGTGTTCATCGGTTTATATGCCCATGACTTTCATTGTACTCAAGTGCATCTGCGACATTAGTAGCATGTTTAGGATGTATCGATCTGACCCGAAACTTAGCCATATGGTTGCAGAGTTGAAAACCAAGCACTTAAAGTACTAGTCCACCGTTCCATCTCTTTATTGTCTCGCTGCATGCATGGACCCTAGGGTTAAGGTGGAAGGGGTAGAAAACACCCTGACTTACATTTCCTCGTGCATGAACCTGGAAGACCCACCTGAAAAGTTCATTCACGAGAAGTTGTCTGACCTGTTCATATACTATGATACTAGGTATGGTAGTGGTAGTGGTAGTAGTGAGACTGTGATTACAGACATAGCTACCATGTTCGGAGATGATGACATTTCTATTTAACTAGCGAGGGGGAAACATCGGGGTGGACCATCACATAGGAGCAAACTTTCTCGGTACTTAGATACCAATTACTACTCAATACTATCACATTCTGATACTAAGAATATTGATATATTACAATGGTGGAAATCAAATGAGTCCACCTTTCAGGTGCTATCTAGGATGTCATGAGATCTGCTGACTCCTCCAGTGTCGAGCATAGCATTAGAGTCTCCTTTTTCTATTGCAGTTAACGTGATTTCATATAGGAGATAGAGATTACGCCCAGATATTATTAAGGCCTTGGTTGTTTGAAGGATTTGGAGGATTTGAGGTTTATTATCCATGATCATGCTGGAGCTGGGACATGGACTACATTCGCATCCACTGCAAAATTGGAGGAGTTGATTGGTGATGATGATGATCCATATGATAGTAATCTTGATGTTGTGGCTGATGATGCTCATGATATGCTGATTGATGATTGATGATTATCCACTGCTTTTTAATTTCGATGTTTTGTTTTTTATTGATTTTATGCTTTATTTTTGTTACGTTGAAATTTGAATTTGTTTGGTTCGAACCTTCGGTATCTATTGGCTTATTGCCTGAATGGTCATTTCTCATTTGGTTTGCTTTGGTTTTTTTGACTTTTTAATTTTGTTAACAAAATTTTTTGTTTAATTTATTTGTTTGTATAAAATTTTCATTTAAAAATTTTAAACTCTATAATTTAATTTAATTAATTATAAACTAATTTTATTTTAAATTATAAAAAAAATTAAACTTTGTAATTTAATAAATTATTAACAATTTTCATTTTATAATTTTAATATATTATACTCTATCTATAATTCTAATATAATATAATATATATATTATTTAAACTAAGAAATTAAACTTAAAATTAAAAAAAAAAATTTAAACCAGGCCCGTATGTCTAGGTTTGGCCCGACTGGGCCTGGCTTTGATAACCCATGACGGGCCAGGCACGAAAGCATGGCCATGCTCTAAAAAAACGGGCCGGGCCGACACGACCCGGCCCGTTAGACACCTTTAGGTATAATAATAAAAATAATAATAAGATGAGGATGATGAATAAGAAAAACAATAATAGGAAAATAAGAAAAAGAAGAAGGAAAAAAAAGAAGATGAAGATGGCTTCGAATAAGAATAAGTAGAAGAGTGAGAAGAAATGATAAAGTACAAGAATAATAAATAGAATAAGTAGATGAAGATGAAAATCAGGACAAAGAAGTAGAAGACATAGAACTATGAGTTAATTAATAAGAAGATGAAAAAGAATAATAGGAGCATGAATAAAAATAAGAAGAAAAAAAAGAAAAAAAAGAAAAAAAAAAGAAGATGATTAAAAAGAAAAAGAAAACGAAGAGGAGGGATACAAAAAAGAAGAAGATGGTGAAGAAAATATAGAAAACAAAGAAGAAGAAGAAGAAGAAGAAGAAGAAGAAGAAGAATAAGAAGAATCACCTTGTATAAGGGGTTGCTAATTTGCAAAGAGAATAATTACTCAAACTTACAAGTTCAAGTAGATTCGAAACTTTTGGTTGATCTAGTGAAAAATAAAATACAATTATGGAAGTTTGAATCGGAAATTGAGAAAATAAAAAATTTGATATTAGAGCTGAAAGGAGAAATAATACATATATTTAGAGAGGCGAATGCATTAGTAGATAAATTAGCGGAAGAAGGTGCTAATAAGGGCTCACAGAAATTTGAAGAAAAAAATATTCCGGAAAGGTACAAAGGATTAATTAATTTAGATAGAATAGGTTACCCATATATTAGAATAAACAAGAGGTAAACCATTAGTATGCTGAATTGAATAAGGCTTGAACTAGGTGGTGGCATTGAACATTACTCCTTGGTCATGTGGGGAGGTTATTCTTATACACTATGTATGTTGTCATCGTGATGATATTAAATAATATGGCAATGTAGAATGTTGATAAAGCTGTTGTCCTATGTTATTAAACACTATGTATGTAGTAAACCCCAGTCCTGAGGGGAGGTGTGGTATCATGGAAATGGAGCTTGCTTGAGTGTTCTCCCCAGCCCTGAGGGGAGAAGAACAACGTATTGTCTTGTGATGTGCTGGTTTATGTGCTTCATTATAAGCTTGTGTTACTATATAATCTCTTAAGTATTATTTGTTATAGAATTGCTGGTACTGTTCTATTATATGCAGATTTATGTGCATATAATTGCTTTATTTCATTAGCTTCATTGAAGTATTGTAGATGCTTTAAGTGCACATGATTTATTAGCCTCATTATAATTGTATTGTTTATTATAGAATTGTCTCATTATAGAATTGCTTAAGTATTCTGATTGAAACAAATAAGTATGATCCATTTTTAGAATAGCTGACTTATGTGCCTCATTATAGAATTGCTTCATTATAAGCTTTATGAGCATTATTAAATATTTTGTGCTGGTATTATTTTGCTTATAATATAAGACTTGCGTTATGTTTAAAGTATTGCAGGATAATGATATGCATTTTGGTATAGAATTGCAGGGTGCTGTTCTCGGAGTGGAATAGCTGTTATTAAAACTAATAAATGAATTAATTTGATCTGCTGTTATACTTGTTATATAGATGCTGTTAGTCATTTTGGTGCAGAGTTATAGATAATAGCAGATGCTCAGCTTTGCAGAATAGTAGGATAGATAAACTTGAAGCACTTTGGTCTAGAAGGGAAGTAATTTATATCACTTTGGATTATTTTGATGTTGTTGCTAAAATTAATAAATGCATGAGTTATCCTGTCTGTGGTTCTAAAATTGGTAAGTTCATGAGTTGTATATGCAGATTATTAGCTGGCTGAAACAGCTAATTCTACATTGAAGATAAATTACAGAGAAGAAGTGTAGAAATGGAAGGGAGGTAAAGAAGGGACAGACACTGAATCTCCTGAAGGTAAGGAGTCGATGGGTAATCGGTACCCGTATTGGCTAGAACTGATAAGATTGCAATAGACACACGGTACACAAGGTAGATAGGTTCAGAGTAGATAAAGGAGATAGATGGGAAAAGTGCTTGTTGCATTGGAGGAACAGAAAAGGATATAGTTTTGCGATACAGTATCACCATTGTGTATCGCCATATTGTATCGTCATTTATATCGAATATCGTAATTGAATATTGCATTGCATGTCCTCCATTGGAGTACGAAATACGGAGGAAGGGGGAAGTTTACGAAAGCCTTAGGAAGACGGGATAACTTGGGCACAACTCGGGAGTAAAGATAAGGCACGGGCTAGAGGGGCAGTAATAAAATGATAGACACTGGCTGGGCTCTAAAAGTGGGCCGTATATACCAAGTTCATAAATGGCCAGAATTAAAATGTCACAAGGATAAAAGTCATTTATTTTAAGACAAAACAAGGAAAAGATCCTATTAGCTAAAGAATTTTAGAAGTCATTTAAATACATTTATTGTATTTAAAATCTAATGAAGACAGAAACCTAATTTTGTTATTTGCACTTATTTTAGGATTAGGAGTAGAAAGGGTGTAAAACTGTCAAGGGTAGATGTAGCTTGTAAAAATGGTATTCCTCCGCCAAAAGAGAGGGTTATTAATAATAAAACAACCTTTATAAAAAGAAAAAGAAGAAGAAGAAAGAGATCAAGATGATGGAGAATAATAAGAGGAAGAAGAAGAAAAATAAGAAGATAAATATGAAGAAGAAAAATAAGAAGATAAATATGAAGAAGAAAAAGTAGAAAAAGAAGAAGCATGATAAGATGAAAAAGAAGGAGAACTAGAATATAATAAAAAGGAGAAGAAGAGGTAGAAGAAGAAGAAGAGGTAGAAGAAGAAAAAAAAAAAATAGTAGTAGAAAAAGAAGAAGAAGAAGACGAAGAAGAGGAAAAATAAGATGATGGCGATAGTGAATAAGAAAATAACCAAGAATATGATATAGGTGAAGAAGAAAAAAATAAATACAAAAAGAAGACAGATAAGAATATAAAAATGAAGAAAAAGAAGTTGATGATAATCATGATTATTATCATGATCAAGAAGATGATGAAAAAGAATAAGAAGAAGAAATATATTAATAATGATGATATTGATGATGATGGAGAAGAAAATGATGATTATGTTGTTGAAGACGAAGTAGAAGTAGAACAATAATAATATAAACTTGAAAATGATCATAATAAAACTGCTAAAAATAGCAAATAAGAAGAACATGAAGAAGTAGAAGATGAAGAAGAATAAGAAGTACAATAATGATTAAATGAATAATACGATTTACAAGTTGTACAAAAAGACAAAGAAGAAGAAAAATATAATTTTGAAGATGATGATTATGAAGAACATAAGAAGAAGAAGAACATCATCATCATCATGGTGAAGAATGAAAATAAGTTAAAGTTGAAGAAGTATAAAAAAATAAGAAAAAAAAAGATTAGAAAAAAAAGAAAGTTAAAAAGAATAATAATATGAGAAAGAAGATTATAATGAAAATAGAAGAAAAAGATCAAGAAGAAAAAAAACAAAGAAGAAACCAAAGAAGAAGATAATAATAATAATAATAATGATAAACAAGAAGTCAGGGTTGATGTAGAAGAAAAAGAAGAAGGAGGAAAAGAAGAAGATGAAGATGATGATGAGATGTAAAAAAAGAAGAAGAGAAAAAATATTAGAAGAAGAATAAAAAAGAATATAAAAAGAATAAGAAGAAGATGCTGATGATGAAAAAAGAAGTAAGAGCAAGATGATGATGATTAAGATGTATAAAATGATAAAGAAAAATAAAAAATTAGAAGGAGATTAAAACAAGAATAACATGGAGAAGAATTTGATGTTGTAGAAGAAGTAGAAAAAGAGTATAATGTAAAAAAATATGAATATATAGAAGAATAAAAAGTCTAAGATAAAAAAGATGAATATGAAAAATAAAAAAAAGATGATGAAGATGATCAAGTAGAATAAGTAGAAGAATAATAAAAAGAAAAGGAAAAAGAAGATAATAAAAAAATAAGGGAAATGAAAATAAAAATATAAAGAAGTAGGGGAAGATGAATATGAAGAAGAAAATGAAAAAATTATATAAATTATAAAAAGAAGAAAAATAATAATAATAAAAAGAAAAAAAATATAAAGAAGAAGAAAAAGTTGATGTCTAAAAATAAAAACAACAATAAGATGAAGATCAAGAAGAAGATGATGATGATGATCATGACGATGAAGATTTTGAAGAATAAGTAGGAGAAGAATAACAAAAGGAACACGAAAAAGAAGAAGAAAAAGAAGAAGAAAAAGAAGAAGAAAAAGAAGAAGAAAAAGAAGAAGAAAAAGAAGAAGAAAAAGAAGAAGAAAAAGAAGAAGAAAAAGATGAAGAAGATGATGATGAATAAGAAGATGTAGAATAAGAAAATGAAGAATAAGAAGATAAATAAGAAGAAGATGAAAAGATTGAAAAGGCAAAAAAATAAGTTGAATAAAAACAAGAAGAATAAGATGAAGAAGAATAAGAATAAGAAGACAAAGATGAAGAAGAAGAATTTAATAATGATGATGATGATGATGATGAAAAAAAAGAAGAAAAAAAAGTAGAAAAAAGTAAATTTAAAGTAGAAGAAGTAGAAAAAGATGAAGAATAAGTTGAAGAAGAATATCTAGTAGAATGCAAAAAAGAAGAAGCAAATAAATATATTAATGAAGAAGAAGAAAAAGAAGAAGAAAAAGAAAAGAAGAAAAAAATGAATAAGAAGAAGTTGAAAATAGAATTATTAAAAGAAGAATTATAAATGAAGAAGAAGAATAATAATAATAATAATAAGATGATAAAGATGATGATGAAGAAAAAAAAGAAGTAGTAGTGATAGGAGAAGAAGAATATGAATAAGAAAAAGAATAATAATAATAATAAATAATATTAATACAAAAAATGAGAAATAGTTATAGAAGAAGATGGTGATGATTATAATGATAAAAATGAAGAATAAAGTCAAAAACAAGAAAAATATGAAGCTGAAGAAGAAAAATAAGAATAAGAATAAGAAGTCAATGTTTATGATGAGGAGGTATAAGAAGAAGAAGAAGAAGACGAAGAAAAAAATAACAAAAAAAGGAGGAGAAAAAAAAGTTAGAGAACAAGAAGGAAAAAAAGAAAAAGAATGATAAATAAAAAAGATGTAGATGAACAAGAAAGAAAAGAAGAAGAATAATAATAATAATAATAATAATAGTAATAATAATAATAATAATAATAAGATAAATAGTTAGACAAAATAATAAGAAACTATTGATTATGGTGATGATGAATAAAAAGAAAAATAAGAATAAAAAAGAATAAAAAAGAATAACAAGGAATGAAAAAGAATAAAAAAAAATAAAAAAGAATAAAAAAGAATAAAAAAGAATAAAAAAGAATAAAAAAGAATAAAAAGGAATAAAAAAGAATATAAAAGAATATAAAAGAATAAAAAAAAAGATAATAACTATAATGGAAAACATGATGATGTTAATGATGATGATGAATAAAAAGATAATGTAGAACAAGAAGAAGGAAAAGAAGAAGAAGAAGGAAAAGAAGAAGAAGAAGGAAAAGAAGAAGAAGAAGGAAAAGAAGAAGAAGAAGAAGAAGAAGAAGAACAAATGAATATGATAAAGTAAAAAAGTGATGAAGTATAAGCAGAAATAGAAGAAAAATAAGAATAAAAAAATAAGTATTAGAATAAGAGGTAGTTGTAGTAGTAGTTGAAAAATAAAAAAAAACAAAAAAGAAATAGAAGAAGAATAAGAAAAGAAGATAATGAAGATGATGAAGAAGAAGAAAAAAGACGCAATAAAGATGAATTTTATGAAGATGAAGGTGAACAAGAAAAAGATAATGATAATTAATAATGAGATGAAGAAGAATAAGTTGTAGAATAAAATGATAATGATGATATTAAAGAAGAATAAGTTGATTATGATGCATATGTTGATAATTTAGATGTTAATGGAGGAGGAAGAGGTAAAGGTAGGAGAGGAGATAAACCTGAGGAAGAATAAAAAGATAAAGATAAAGTTTAAAAAGAAAAAGTTCATGTAGTAGAAAAATATTTTGAAAAAGAAAAGAAAACAAAATAGAAGGCGATTGCAAATAAGGAGCAAAAGAAGATGAATATAAAGAATGAGAGGAATAAGAAGAAAAAAACATAGAAGAAGATGATAATGAAGATGAAGATGATGATGATGAAGAAAAAGAAGAAGATGTTGCTGATAGAGAAATAAATAAAATATGTTCAAAAAGATGAATATGAAGATGCTTACGATGTAGAAGAAATTGAAGAGGAATATCATGATAAAAAAGTTGTAGAAGTAGTAATGAAAAAGAAGATTAATAATATGATAAAAAAGAAAAATAAGAAAAAGTAGAAGTAATATAAGAAGAATATGCTATTGATGATGATGATAGAGAATGAAATAGTATAAGACTATGAAGGGGAAGTTAAAAAAAGTGGAGAAAAAGGAGTAGAAGGAAAATTTATGACATTTAAATTTTGGTTAAGTGTTAGGGTTATGGTATCTTTGCAGTGCTATTTCCATATGATGTATGAGATAAATCATGGCTAGTATCATGGTCATTCGCAATGTGATTTCCCACTTGAGATACATGAGTATCATTCTCAATGTTATAGCCATTTCCCAACACCATGGAAATATGATGATCAAAGGTTATCAATGCCAATGCCATGGCCATTCTCAATGCCATGGCCATTCTCAATGCCATGGCCATTCTCAATGCCATGGTTATATCTAACTCCCTAGGTTCTCTACATGCAAGCATGGGATGCAAGACAATCTAATCCATAGAGTTTCAATGCACAACTCTCAACCCCTTCCCCCTCCCTTTATGGTATATTTGGAAAATTCATGTCAAAATAGTACGTGATCTAGGGTTTGTGAACTTTGTTTTTGTGATGTTTAAAATGGTTTTATATTTATGAACCAGCTTTGCTTTATGTTGTTTTATTGATAATGAAGGATAGGTGATTAGATAGAACATGATTTAGGATTTTGAATATTGGTGGTTTTGTTTCAGATTACCATTGTGGAAGGTGATAAGTTAACCATGAGTCTCACTTGCACATATAGTATGAAAGAAGTGATAGCCCTTCTGACCATGATATGCAAGATAAACATATATATTAAAACATAAAATTTGGGTATATTAATTATTGTGAGTATGATATCTATGAAGTTGAAAGCATAGATACTTTTACACGTGAATCCATTGTACATGTCTTAGAAGAACATGTTCTCAATTGAGATAGACATTATAAAGAATATTCTTTTAAGAATTTAAATTTTAATATGGGAGACACATTGTCACCAATGACAATGGTGATAAGTATTACTCGACTTATGCACGAGTACACTATGATTCATAAGGTGGTGATATCTCTTTTAAGTTACATTTACTCTTATGATTCCAACTAATAAAATTTTAGAAAAAAAAATTTAATTATGTGAGTGTGTTGCCTACGAAGCTGAAAGTGAAAATGCTTACAAACCATATTAATTTTTAGTTTTCATGATACTTGAGGCTTGAGAATAAGTGTGTATTGGATTATGAATGCCTATTAATCAAAGAAGAATTAATATCTTAGTGGTGATGTACTGAGAGGAAGACTATGAGGGAACCAACCATTGAGATGGTCTCATTGGTGTAAACCACCTTATATGCCATTAGCACAATGAGCCATTACACAATAACCTAAACTATATTCTAAGTCTAAAAATAATATAATTCAAACTATTTAAACATAAATCACATAAATTAAATGAACAAATTTATTGATCTAAAATTAATTTCATAATCCACAATAACTTGGTTACTAAAATTGAGTTATTTCATTGTTGATTGAGCAAACTACTTATATAATTCCTATATGATTGATATCTAGATGAAAGTCCCCTTTACTGCTTGTCTAATCTATATACTTATAATCTTTATTAATGAGATACTTTTTCCAATAAGCTTTTGGAATAATACCAAACCAATAAAATTAGGTAGCATAATAATGTTGTAATAAGGAATTAGAAAAAGATAAATAAGAATAAGAAAAATAAGATAATAATGATAATGAAGATAAAGAAGAAGAAAAGGATGGAAAAGAAAGTCTAATATAAGAATATGATGAATAAGAATAAGAGGGGATAATAATGATGATTATTATAAAGATAATAAAAGATGATACATATTGCCTTCTTTATGATTACAATGAAAAAAAGAAGACAAAGAAGAAAAAGAAAAAAAAAGTAAAAGTAGTAGGAATGATGATAATAATGAAGAAGAAGAAGAAAAAGAAGTTGGTAATGATGATGATGATGATGATGATGAATAAAAATATGAAGAAAATGAATATAATGAAAAAGATAATGATGATGATAATGATGAACAAGAAAACAAACAAGAAGTAGATTATGAAGCCAAATATGTAGAAATAGTAGAGGAAGATAGAGAAGAAGGTGCTAATGATGATATAGAACATAAGGAATAAGATGATGATGATGATAAAAAGATTGAGGAATAAGATAAATAAGAAGAATAAGATGATGATGATGATGAAGTTTAAGTTGAACAAGTAGAAGGAGAAGAAGAAGAGAAGAAAAAGAATAAAATGAAAAAGAATGTGAAGATGTAAAAAATAGAAGAAGAAGATAAAGAAGAAAAAAATATAAAAGAGAAAAAAAAAAGAAAAAAAATGAAAATGAAAAAGAATGTGACAAAGAATAACAAAAAGAATAAGACAAGAAATGTAGAAAAGAATTATACTGATTATCATGATCATGAGGAAGAAGATGATAACAACGATGAAAAACAAGAAGATGAATAAGACTAAGAAGAATAAAAAGAATATGAAATAGAAGAAAATGAAGAAGAAAAAGAAGAAAATCAATGTAAAATTAAAGAAAAAGAAGAATAAGTTGATGATAATAATAAAGTAAATGAAAAAAAAAGAAGAAGAAGATAATGATAATGAAGATGATAAAGAAATATAAGAAGAGATAGTAGTAGTAGTAGTAGTAGTAGTAGTAGTAGTAGTAGTAGTAGTAGTAGTAGTAGTAGTAGTAGTAGAAGTAGTAGTAATTAATGAAAATCAAAAAAATAAGAAAAGAAGATAAACAAAAAAAGAAAATAAGAAGAACCCAAAGAATAAGACTAACACAAAGATTAAGATGAAGAAAATGAAAAGAATAAGGTCAAGAAGATGATGTTGAATATGGAGTACAAAAATACAATGTAGAAATATAAGGTGATGATGAAGAAAAAGTAGAAGAAAAAAAAGAAGAATAAGAAGTATACGAACAAGAAGACGAAGATGATGATGATAAAGAAGAAAAATAGGAAGAGGAAGAAGAACAACAAAATGAAAAAGAAGAAAAATATAAGAAGAAGAAAAATAGAAGAAGAAAAAAAAAGAAAATGAAGAAGTGGTATTAATAGCATTAATAGAAGTAAAAGAAGGAGAATAAAAATAATAACATGAAGAAGAAGAAAAAAAGATGAAAAAAAATAAAGAATAAGAAGGCAATGATACTAATAATGATGATGATGATGAAGAAAAAGAAAAAAAAGAAGAAGAATAAAAAGAAGAAATAAATGTAGAAGATAATGAAAAAGAATAAGAATGGAAAAAAATAAAAAAAAATGATAAAGAAGAATAAGAAAAAGTAGATGATAATGGTGATGATAAATAAGAAGAAGAAAAATAAAAAAAGATGGTCAATAAGATAAAAATGATGAAGAATAAGAAGAATAAGATGATGATAAAGATGATGATGATGATGATGATGATGATGATAATGATAAAGAAAATAAAAAAGAAGAAGAAAAAGAAGAAGAAAAATATGATAAAGATAAAAAATAAGGGGAAGAAGAAGAAGATGATGATGATAGTGATGGAGAAAGAGTAGAAGAAATTAGGAGGAAGAGGAGAACTTGAAGAAGAAGAAGAAGAATCAAAAAAGAATAAGAAGAAGAAGAATAATAATAATAATAATAATAATGAAAAATGAAGAAAAAGAAGATTGTGATGGAGAAAATTAAGAAGATATAAAGAAGAATAATAATGAGAAGAAGATTTAGATGAGGAAGATGAGGATGATGATGAATGAAAAGAAAATAAAGAAAAAGAAAGAAAGAATAAAAAGAATAAGATGAAAAAGGACAAAAGGTTGACGATGAAGAATATGATAAATAAAGTTCAATATGATGAAAATGAAGAATAAGAAAAAAAATTAGAAGAAGAATTGTAAGATGATGATGAAGAATTAGATATAAAAAAGAACACTAAAAAAATAACATAATAAAAAAGAAGAATAAGACATGAATGAGAAAAAGAAAAAAAAGATGTTGATAATGAAGAAGCCCAAAAAAAGAAGATAGAGAAGAAAAAGAAAAAGACCAATTGAACAAAAAGAATACAAAAAAAGAAAAAGATAAACAATTCCAAGAAGAAGAAAACAATTAGAAAATGAAGAAGTTAATGATATTGAATAAGAATAAGTAGAATAAGAAAAAGATATAGAAGAAGTAGACCAACAATAAAAATAAAAAAATGATGATGAACATAATGATGAAGAAAAGAAGATTATAAAGATGATGATGATGATGATGATGAAAGAAAACAAGAAGAAGAAGAAGAAGTAGCAGTAGTAGAAGATTGAGGATGAGTAGGAGGACAAGGAGGGAAAAGGATAAAGCTGAACAAGATGAAGAAGATTAAGAACAAAAGAATATGAGGAAGAAGAAAATGATGATGCTAAAGATATAGAAGAAAGCGAAGAAGAATAAGATAAAGTTGAAGTTTAATAAGTAGAAGAAGAAAAAGAAATATTAGAAGAAGATAAAAAATAGAAGAAGACAAATATGAGGAATACTAAAAAAAGATGAAGATGAAGTTGAATAAGAAGAAGAAGAAGAATAATAATAATAATAATAATAATAATAATAATAATAATAATATAAAGATGATAATCATGATCATGTTTAAGAAGAATAAGTAGTTGATGATGAAGAAAAAGATGATGATGATATTGATGATGATGATGATGAGAAAAAGAAGAAGAAAATGAAGAAGAAAAAAAATAAGAAGAAGTAGTAGAAGAAGAAGTAGTAGAAGAAGAAAAAGTTGGAGGAGGAGAAGGAGGAAAAATAAAAATTTTTGAAGAAGAAGAAGAAAAATTGAAAAAAAAAGAAGATTATGATGATGATGATGAAAATGAAGATGAAAAGAAGAAGAAGAAGAATAATAATAATAATAATAATAATAATAATTAGTAGTAGTAGTAGTAGAAACCAAAAAAAATGAAGAAAAAGAAGAAATTGCTGGGGATGATGACGATGATGATCAAAAAGAAGAAAAAAAAGAAGATAAAGTTGATGATGATGAATAAGAAGAAAAATTAAAAGAAAAAAAAGATAATAATGATTATGAAATATAAAAAAGAAAAAAAAGTTGATAATGATGAATCATAAGAAGATGAAAAATAAGAAGTTGAAGAAGAAGATGAAGGTGATGATATTGATGATGATAATGATTAATAATAGAAGAACAATTAAATGAAAATGAAGAATAAGGAAATGTAGAAGAAGAATAAGAAAAGCAAGTCGATTAATAATAGTGTGAAAAAGAAAAAGAAGATGATGAATTAGAAAAAGAAAAAGAAGAAGTGCCTAAAGAAGATGATGATCATCATGATGAAGAGATAGAATATACAATAGAAGATGATTATGAACAAGATCAAGAAGAAAAATAAGAAGAAGAAGATGGTTAACTTTAAAATGATTAAGAAGAAGAAGATTATGAAGATGAAGAAGAAGAAGAAGAAGAAGGAGATGATGTAGGAGAATAAGTAGAAGATGAGCAAAAATAATGACAAAAGAAATAGAGTATGAACAATAGGAAGAAGAAGAATAGAATGAAGAAGAATAAACAAAATATATAGAAAAGAAATGGTAAAGAATCTGAAGAAGACAAAGAAGAATTAGTCGAATAAGTAAAAGTATTAGACAAAGAATAAGAAGAATAAGATATTTATGGTTATCATGATGAACATAAGAATAAGAAAAAAAAGATACTAATGATGATAATGATGATGATAAACAATAAAAAAAAGAACATAAAAAAATTGATGATAATAAGTTTAATGTTGAATACAAAGAAAATCAAGAAAAAGAAGATGAATAATGATAAAGAAAAAAAATAGGGTGAAAAAGCATAATATCGAAAAGATTAAAAAGAAGAAAAAGATGAATTAGAAGAAAAAAAGAATGAAGATGAAGAATAAAAAAAGAAGGAAGGTGATGAGGAAGAAAATGATGAAAAAAAATAAAAAGATGAAAAAGAAAAAAAGTAAATATAAAAAATTAAAGAATAATAATTATAATACTAAGAATAATAATAATAAGAAAAAAAGGAGTAGATCATGATGCTGATGGTAATCATGATCATTAAAAAGTAGTAGATGATCGAGAAGAATAAGAAGAAAAAGAAAAAAAATAAATATGAATAAAAACAAGCTGAACATGATGATCATGATGATTTATACTACTAATAAGAAAAATAAAATAGAAGATAAAGAATAAAAATAAATGATAAGTTAGACAGACATGAAGTTTAGTAAAAAGAAATTGGAAAAAAAAAGAAAATCAAGAAGATGAAGATAATGAATAAAAAGAAGAAGTATAAGAAAATATAATAGAAAAATAAATAGAAGAATAAAAAGATGATGATGATAGAATTGTTAGGTGGGCCGGGCAGCCCGGGCATGGCATGAGGCATGCCCCGACTAAAGATTGCCTCACCTTGCATGACAAGGTCCAAAACCATGCCTAGGCTTGGGTCGTGTTGGCCCAAGGCACAACTCAAGTCATGCTTGCCCAAGGCACAACTCAAGTCATGCTTGCCCAAGGCACAGCTTAAGTCATGCTAGCCCAATGCATAGCTCAAGTCATGATGTGCTAAATGTTGTCATGACTCTTGTTGATCTAGAAGTTGACATGCCTTATATTTGGCAAGGCATGACCCATGTGCCTGGCCCATTTCCATGATCCACCATAATAATGATAATGTCCTGAGAATAGGTCCCAAGAATGGGTCTTAGGTCACAATGAATTGGGTAACCAAATAAATGTAAAATGTCATTTTAACATGGAAGTTTTTTTAAGCAAACTGATTCACCAAAATGATGTGATAGATCGCCCCATTGGGATAGAAGTCCCAATGGCTATGTAGTTGATGGGCATCAGGCAAAGATGCGTATCCAATAAATAGCAATAGTAGTCACTATCACTATTAGGTGTGTACATTGACATTCACATTTTTTAAGAATTAAATATCAGAAGATTCTAGTCATTAGAATTCATTCCAATGGCTTAGGGCAAAAATCTAATGGCTGTCAAGTTTCTACCGATTTATATATTAAAAAAATACAAAAAAATAAATAAAATATACTTTTTTAATAAAAAAATTATAAATGTATAGTAAGTATTTCTAGTTTTTCATTCTTAATTCTAACTTTTATATCTATCTTCTCTTCTCTACTCCATGCTCTCCTTTAATGTCCCTCTATATAATTCTCAAATTGCAATTTAAAGAGTTTTTGTTCTCTAATTTTTTCTCTCTCTATGAGATTGTAGCTCTGCACTTTGAAAGTTGGAAATTAGAATAGAATATCACCTCTAGTTGCAATTATGTTAATGATACCAGGATCTGAATAATTTTTATTTTTTTTATAAATATTATTTAATTATTTTTAAATATAAACTAAAAAATTAACTAATGATTAATAGTAAATATAATATTAATGAAATTAACATTGATTTAGATATGAATAATAATGATAACTCTGGAAAGGTCTCAGATTAAAACTATATTTTCTCTCATAGCTTCAACCCAAACTAAAATAGCTAAAAAATAAGAACTCAAGTTGTCTAGACTCACTTTAAGATAATAAAAAATAAAAATACTAGGGATACCAATAAAGAATATTTTAATATATATAATATCAAAAAAATATATACATATAAGAGTACATATAGCATGGGGTACCAAAAGATGCATGCCGATCAATGCACCAAAAAAATGGTTCATTAGATCATAGGTAAACCCATTTGATCATGAGTGGCGAGGTCTTCGAAGCTAGATATAGGTTATCTTTTTTGATCCCATTCATATATCGGATTGATTTGGTAGGAAATGCATGACCAAATTGATTATGATCATGGGTCTTCCAATTTGATTTTTGGAGGATCCTAGGATAGTTATTATCATACTAACCTACTTTTAGCATACTTATCTTAGGATTACTAGGTCCACATGTAGGAACAATATAAATAAATATTATAATTTAGCAAAATAATTAATAATTTATAAATTTAGAAATATAGTGAAGTGGTATCATTGTTATCTAATATTTGGATTAGTCATGATGATATATTATTTGCATGTCTCATCGCCCATTATGTAGATTATTCATGAAAACTTATACAAAAATTTAGGATATCCTAATATTTTTAATCCTCATGATGTCCCTACCATATATGAGTGCATTATGGGGATCTTAAGAGATTATTATATTTATAATAAAATATTTATTATAACATTTAATAAAACATCTAATAACATAGTCATTTTTAGTATATTTGTTTGGACCATCAAAGATGGGCCATTAAGTGAGATTTTTTACATTAGGTGCATGTGTCATATTATTAATCTGATAATACAAGGAGGAATGAATATTATTCCCCACATTAAAAAAAATAAAAAAGTTACTAAAATATCTTAGGATACCTATCAAACAATAGAAGTTGGTAGTCTATATTTGTATGTGAGTCTAAAGAAGATGAAACTCCAAATGAATATGAGATACCATTGGAATTACACTTACAATGTTGTAATCATGCGTTGGATATGAATACATGATATCTGACTATGTCAATAGTAATATTGACATACTTATTATTGATGTCTCTAACTAGAATATATTAATTTCTTTTATAAGATTCCTAAATTTTTTTTATGACATGATGAACATGTATTCATCTATCTATACTTCCACCACTTGCATTGCACTCAGGCATATATGTAACATTAGTAGTATTTTTCATAATTTTAGAGGTAACATTACATTTTATGTCATGACCATTGAGATGAAAACCAAGTATTTAAAGTATTAGTATACCATTTCATCTTTTTATTACTTGGTTGCCTGCATGGATCCTAAGGTTAAGGTGGAAGTAGTACAAAATATTTTGGCTTTATCCATGTGCATAAACTAAGGCCATCAACTTGAAGGATTCATTCATGAAAGATTGACCGACTTGTTTACATATTATGACACTAAGTATGGTAATAGTTGTATCTATGCTCCAAATATGGACATGGAATCCATATTTGAAAAAAATTACTTCTCCATTCAGTTAGCAAGGAAAATATGATGGGATTTCTATCAAAATAGAAATGAATTGTCTTGGTACTTAGATACCAATCACTACTCAATCATATCACATAATAATAATAATAATCTTGATATTTTATTATGATGAAAATTATATGAATCCACCTATATCTTGTGGTATCTAAGATGTTATGAGATCTACTGACTCTCATGGTGTCTAGCATAGCATTAAAGTATACTTTTTTTTATTACAGCCAATGCCTTTTCAGATAGGAGATCGAGATTGAAGCCACATATCATCGAGGCACTTGCATGCATGAAGGACTAGAATGATTTTAGATTAGACATTTAGAATAGAGTGGAATCACAAGTGTTATTTGAATATGACTCATGGAATTTAGATGATATTGAGATCACCACTAGCGATACCACAAACATTTACATGATAATAACTATTTGTATATATATACCGATTGGCATTAGGATTGCTTGTTATTTATTGATGTTATTTTTTTTATGATTGTCATTTTTATATGATATAAATTAAATTCGATTCTATGATTATGATTATATTTTTTGATATTATTGTTAATTTTTGTTTGTCATTTTTATTTCATATCTATCTTTTGGACCTTGGTTTAAAATAGATATTATATTTCATTTTGACTGCACTTATAGTTATTGTTATACTTTATATTTATATATTTTTAGCTTTATGCTTCATTGATGTTATGTCTGAAGTGTGTTAAAGATATAATTAATTTTTTTTTCTTTATTTTTTTATTTTTTATTTTTATTTTTATATTTCTATGGTAATTGGTAATCAGTGTGTGGTAGCGGTAGCAATGGCTGATGGATAGTGCTTGTGGTGGTGGTGGTGACCAAAAAACCGGCATGATCTAGCATGACCCGAGATGACCCTACATGGTAGGCATGAGTCTATTTAGTATCATGGTGATCATGCCATGCCGAGTCAGGCAGACTAGAATTCATGCCATGTAGGGCACGAGAAAACTTCCATGTTGGGTCGTGCACTACATGGTGACCCAACTAGGCTACCCAAAAAGAAGGGGTAAAGGTGCTCCATCCTAGTTATTCTTGTAGATGATGACATCAAGATAATTATTTATCCATGATCAATGACTAATATAAAAAGTATAAGAAGGAAAGGGATCAAATATTATATAGAGAAATTAACTTCAATAGGAGAGATTTTTGACAAAGGAAGTATTGATGGTCTAGCCATAAATGTTAAATAAGCTTGGGTTGCAATCCAAGAATTTTTTTTTGCTTGCTTAATGAAGTGTCCTTTTTGTAAAATAAACATAATATTTTCATCGTTACACTTAAAATTCTCTACACAAAAGTATCACAGATACATACCAACTATGATTTCTAATTCTTTAATCTCAAAGAAGTGACCATATTTCAATGATACGATTTCTATATTACAAAAACTGAATTCCCATTAGAAGTTTAATGACAATGTTGCCACCATTTTATAGCACCATGAATTTAGTATGAAAGAAAGACAAGGCCCATTAGCAACTAAATTACAAAATCATGCCTAGTGCCACAAATTATAAAATATAAGTATCTTTAGAAATCTAATGGAAATATCATGACCATGACCTATCACTATGCCTTTGAAGTAGAGGGGTCAAATGGGTCATGTCATATCGGCATGGCCCAATTTTAGGTGCCCCAATATGGCCACCGTGTCATACCTGGCATGGCATAGTACAGGTGTCATGCTGCGACTCAAATTTGGATGGGCCGGCACAACCCCCCAGCCCAAGTCTAGCTGGATTTGGGCTGGGTCATGCCAGGGCATACCAGGCCATATAGTTTCGGGCCCTATTTTTCTAGCTTAGTGACTTAGGCTAGGACCTAACATAGATAGGGCCTATTATCCTAGGAGGCTAGGACTTAGCATAGTTATGTCCTACTATCCTAAAAGGCTAAAACTTCAAGTTCAAGTCTAAAACTAACTCACACGATTGCACTCGTGACTCAACTCATCATCTCGGTCTCGATATCAGAATTATGAATTAATTATTTAATTTTTTTTACAAATTTCATATTTTAATTTAACAATTATGAGTTTTGACTTGTTAGTATGATATCAAATTATATTATTTATTAAGTTAACATAAATAATAAATCACAAAAATATCAAAAAAATAGATTAATTATTCATTCATCATTCAATCCTAAAATAAATAAAACAACAAAAAGGCATAAGCATAACTTACAGATCATAACAATAACATAAAATAAAATGTAAGCATCATTAATCACAAACATAATAATAATAATAATGCAGCAAGATCAACTACCTCAATGATTCAAATTAAATGCTAACTCATATGAGTATGTAATTGATCGTCATTGCGTAATTATTTGATGACATCATTAGTGGTGGGCTCAACCTTTTCAAAGTTTCATGAGTCATTATATTCCAGTAACTCCTCTTCTCTTGTTCTAGCATGATCTCAATCATGGATGCCCAACCTCGAATCTTCCTAATCCTTCATGCATGATAGTACTTCAATGATATCTAGTCACAGTCTCAATCTTTTATCTGAAATCACACTGATTACAATAAGAAAAATAGACTTTGATACTATGCTCGACACCAGAGAAGTTAGTAGATCTCAATCCATCTTAGACCGCATGATCTAGGTGGACTCATATGATTTTTACCATTGTAAAATATCAAGATTCTCATTATCGTTATGTAATAGGAATGAGCAGTAATCAATATCTAAGTACCGAGATATCTCGCTCTTATTCAATGGTCCACCCCATCATTTTTTTTCTTACTAACAAAATCGAGAAGGCATCACATACGAATAAGGTATCTATATTCATATTTGGAGCTTGGCTCCTACTACCACCATACCTTGTATTATGTAAATAACTCAATCAACTTCTCATGAAAGAACCCTTCAAGTTGGTGTTCTTGGTTCATGCAAAAGGATATATATATGCCAAAATATTATCTACACCTTCTACCTTAATCCTTGGGTTCGTGTAGGCAGCTAGACAATAAAGAGAATGAATAATGGACCAATACTTTACGTACTTGGTTTCTATCTCAAGAGCCATGTCATTAAATATTGTATAATCTCAACTTTCTAATCATGCTACTAATGTTGAATATGTACCTGAGTAAAATGCAAGTCATGGGAGTATAAACTGACAAACACATGTTCATTATTTCATATAAAATTTACTGGAATATCTTAAATGAAATTCTTGAATCCTAATCAGTATCATCAATAAAAAGCTTTTCATTCTTACTATTGATGTAGTCAGATATTTAGTGCTTGTATCCAATACATGACTCCAACATTATGTATGTGTAATTCTAATGGTATCACATCTGTTTGGAATTTATTATTCTTTAGACATGTAGACAATTAGATACTACCTAACTCTAATTGTCCATTAAGCATCCGAATATATTTTAGTGAGCGACACATGTATTTAACAAAAAAATCCTTCATCCCCACTTATACTATGATGTTAATGAGTGACACATGTATTTAACATAAAAATCCTTCTAAATGGCTCATCTCTAATGGTACTAACAAATATGCTAATGACTATACTATTATTGGATGTATTATTGAATGTGATACTATATATTTTATTTTGAATATTATATTTTCTAAAGATTCTTATTATTCACTCATATATGACCAGATCATCATAAGGATGGAGAATCTCTGAAAATCTTATTATCTTTTTATTTAGTCTTCATTTAGAATTTACATTGTGAGTATTGAGGTATACAAAAGATACATCATTATGACTAGCCTAGATATTAGATGTCACTAACACTAACTTACTATATTTCCTAAATTTATTAGTTATTATTTGTTTTTCAAGCTTATAATATTGTAGTATATTGTTCATACATTCAGACTTAGGAATCTTACGATATGCAGGCTAAAAATAGGTCAACATGAAACTAACTATCCTTGGATCATGTGAAAATCTAATCATAAGACCAATTGTGGAGATCAACTTGGACATGCCTTCCCTCACGAACTCGGTGTGGTATATGAAGGTGGTTAACATAGAGGCTGGATAGATCCAACCACAAAGACCCTACCATTCAGTTGGGATTTCCTAGGTCAAATACACCATGTTTTTTAGTACATTGTTTGGCATGCCTCTTTAAGTTCTCAGTCCCACATGCACTACTATAGGTTAATATTTTCATACAATATTTGTAATGTGTCAATTCTTCATTGACACTCGTAACATTTTTATTTTGTATAGTATTAAAGTGAGTCTAAAATATAGATTTTCTTCTAGTTTTTTATTTTTTAGATATTTGAGTTAAAACTATGAAAGAAAACAAGATTTTAGGGGCCCCAACCTAAGAAAATTTCATAGTATTTTTATTATCAATATTAAAATTATCTATATTTACGTCAATCTTAATCTCATCCTCATCATTAAATTCACTATATTTTAAATTTTTATTGGTTTATTTAATCTATTCTAAATTTTATTTTTTATAAATTAAATATTATTTGTTATCAAATATTTATAAAAAATTAAAATTTTAAAACTAAATAAAAATTAAAAAATAATACCCATTTGGCATTTGGCTATTTATAGATTGCTGATTCCCAATTGCCAAAGTCGATGTCTAATATCCGAATCCAATGTCCAAAGCATAGTCCACACTTGAGTCCCAAAAGCTAAATGGCTAAATGATATTGAGAGAGGGTCAACTTTAGAGATAGAGTGAAATATTAGAGATTTAAGAATTAAGATTAGAGAGAAAGAGAGAGGATTTGAGGTGGGAGATTGAGAAGTGAGGGAGAGAGAGATATATATATATAATAAAAAAATATTTTTAAATCATATTTTTTTAATATTTTTTAATTATTATGAATTATTTAGGAGTAGAATCACGATATCCATCATATTTTCTGCCCTAGCCATTGGGTGTGCATCCAATAACTAGATGTTTCTCGGCATAGTTTTTTTCATCATTGGGTCAGTTCAGCTCGACGATTCCAGAAGGATCTGTAATTGGGTGAGAATCAAGACTACCCTCAAGGCATGAGCCGAGCCGAGCCCACTAGGCGATGGATCACTTGTCATTGGAGCCCAACACCCATAACCCAGTACTCAGGCTGAGTTCTAGGGCATGGTGATGAGTCATCCCACCGGACCTTGCCTTCAGGCCAGGCAGCCAGGTCGTGCCTGGCTCTACATGGTGCCCGACACACCCTAGCCAATCATGTCACAACACGGGCCCATGCATGGTTCTCGACCATGCCATGCTGGGTTGAAAACAGCTTAGTCATGTCGTCCCTCGTGTCGGGCGGAGGCTGCCCGAACCACTTGACTCCTCTACTTTGAATTAATAGCTTGATATAATATCATGACTTTTTATTTAAGAAAGAAATGCAAGCCCATAAAGGTGTGACTATTGATGAGGCCATGACAATAAATAAATAACTTTAAAAATCCTTCAAAAAATTCTATTTCTCTTCCAATACCACAAAAATTAAACCTTAAATCCATTAATCTCATTGATTTGATGATGGAGAAAAGATGATCATCGATGAAAATTGCCAGAGAAATGAGCCGCAAAAAGTAAGAAAGCTGACAAAACTTAGTGCCATGTAAATTCTATACCAAGTCATGGCAGCCATGGTGATTTTTGTTATAGAACAGGAATAGTGATGGATAGACTTAGTTCTTACAAAAAAACATTTTTTTAGAGAGAAAATTCAATGAATTCATCTATCCTTTTGGGGACATCATAAAGAAGAGGAATTAGTTATTTCTTTGCTTAAATAGAGAATATAGCAATGCTTCCATTATGAAATAATTCGATGCCAATTTGGATGATAGTTATAAGGAAAACATGCTATGTGAGAGATTTTCGGGTGTGCTTTGATAGGAAAAAATAAATAAGTTTCTTGGATTCATAGGAGCCAAGAATAGTATATATTTTAAATCTCTCTGCAGACGACTTAATTTTCTAAGAATTACCAGTCAATTGATAAATGAAAATGTCATATGAAGGGTGATATCAAATAGTACAAATAGATATTTCATGTTTGAAGATCTCACAAAGGTGAGTAAAGTTTGATTGTGTTCCATATACTCATTTTTATTATCAACACTTCATGTCTTGATGATCATTAAAGAATTGATGATCTTATAATATGTCATCCTTGTTAGTTATAGTTTTGATATTAGGATGATTCTTGAAAATTTAATTCTTGGTTTCCTATATGGTTAATTTTTTGGCCAACTAACTCTCTTCCCTAATTGATTTATTATGTCTAGCTAAGGGAATCCCCATAGATGAACATAATTATGTAAAGTGCTTATGAACCCCCTACCATTGTCAAGTATTAAAAAGAGATTTGAAAGAGATAGAAAAGAAAAGAAAATAATTTTTGAAGGGGAAGAATCACCAAAAATTTGGGAAAAATGTACAATCATTCACTAGAGCTGACATATAAGTTTCAGAAAGAAAGGGTGGAAGATGAGAAGATGAGCAAAGCCACCTTGAAAATTCTTGAGCTATACATTGAGGTATATTTGCCTTTTGAAAAATGCATAGCAGGATGGTGAAAAAAAATAAGAAAGAGATAAAAAAATAAGATTCAATCACTATGCACAGCAGTAGTATAAAAATCTGGAAAATGAGATGCAATGTAAAAATTATATCTCAAACAAAAAGAAATATTCTTTATCAAAAACTATGAAAAGTTTGAATACAAGATCTACAAACTCTTGGAAGAATTAATGAAGTGTGTAGATCTAGGATTAATTGGTAGTGTTGAATTGTTTAGAAAATTGTATGAAGCTATCGTAGAAAATTTTAAAAAGGGTGATGAAAAGAAATGAAACGAATGGAAATGACATGTAATATCAGAAGAACTAATGGATGGAGGAATTGAGAAAATTTATTGTAAATCAAAAGGCCTTAGATTTTACAATGAATTTTTTTGAGAGTGTAATAAATTCCATTAGGTCAAGATAAGACATATAGTGTTACATATGGTGAAGATATTAGACTGAGAATCTACACAAATTTGGAGATTCGAAAACACTGTACACTTCTATGGCACTATTCAAGCGCTATAAGTTAGATTTCACCTTTAAAAAGTATGATCTAAAGAAAAATCTTATTGTCGACTTCTCTCAACACATTGATTTACACTTTTTATTTATTTTCAAATTTTGATATGGTATTCAATTGTGATGAATTTGTAAGATGATATTAAAGAATTTTATTTTTATTGAGGAAGAAGTCATTCCTCAAGGATGAGTGGTAGTTTTAGTGTGAAAGTTTGTTTGATATTCAATTATCAAAAATTATTGAGTATTTTTATTACTATTAGATGATGTGTAACTATGGGAAAGAGATATAATTGGATTAATTTCATGACTTTGGAATTTTGATGGATTTTGATAAATAATCATGAAATTTGTATGTTCAAAGGTATTTGGTGATATTGTAATTTATAGTTAATCGAAAAATTTCAGCATTCATTCTTAGATAAAATTTTATGTAATTAGTCATAATAATCTTTATGTGTCATAACTCTACCTCTTCATTAGTATTATTCTTCAACTATGTAATACATTTTTATGGTCAGGATATTCTAATGGAGTCATAGTTATACTTATCTTATAATAATTAAATGGTCATGATATTAATTTTATGTCATATTAACTACGCATCACTTTAGTGCTAAAAGTAATTATCACTTTATAGGATCACATCTTTATCTTTACTAGGACATTCTATTCTCATGTTAGAGTCACAACTTTTTTCCAAAGTGATGACTTTTGAGTTAGAGAATGATACAAAACCAAAACTATTTAGGCCAAAGCTATAATAATTATTTAGTTTCATGACTTTTAGACAAAAAAATAATACAAGTAATTTACTTGAGAATGACAACTCCCCAATGATTTGGCTGTTGTCTTCAAGAGAAGGAAAAGTTATGATTTTCATGTATAAACTAAATACCCAAAGACGATAAACTTTCTTAGTGTTGCGGACATGTTATATGCAAGAAAGGTTAAGGGAATGTCATGGCAAGTTTCAACATGTGGCCATGTTATATATAAGAAAGACAATTCTCACCATTGTGGCTTTTCCTAAGCACCCCAACCATTTTATGCAAAAGAAAGACTAAGGCAATGTCATGGTCATTTTTAATTTCACAGTCATATGATACGCAAGAAAAATTATTCCTAGTGTCTCAGTCATTCCTATTGTTAGAGCCTTTGGATAAAAAAGAGAAACTAATGCCTAAGACACATCCATTCTCAACATAATGATTTTGTCTTACATAAATAAAAGGTACAAGTTATAGACATTATCAGTAACATGACTTTGTGATATAGAATGATTAAGATGCATTCCAAAGATGCTGCCACTTTCTAGGGTTGTAACCTAGAGCTCAAGAGATCAAGATCAAAGTCATGAAATCATCTGAAAGTGATGATTTTCTACTTAGAGAAATACTAAAGTATAAAAGAGAAAATGAGAAAAACCCCATAGAGAGATTAATCTTCTTCTCCATGTACTAACACAAAGTCAAAGTATAGCAAACAATCATAGAGGTGATTTTTAAACACCTTAAGAGATACATATAGAAGCAAGGGATGTAAGACAAATTAAAGCCTAGAGTTGGGACACGTGACTTTCAACACCCCCCAAAGCTAATTTAAGAAAATTAACTAAAATATCCAGGGGATTAGGGTTGTATCATTATTCTTATGAGGGATATCAGTAGGAACTTGAGATTCATGAGATTTCTTTTTCTCGTACCTCATGAATCTCTCCCTAATGCTAGGCTAAATTGAGATCTAGTTTGTATAATTTTTTTATATGATATATGAATAGTTTTATGAATAATAAATGTATTTAATTTATATTATGAAATGAAAATTGATAGATCTAGTAATTAAATAGAACTTAAATTAGGGATTTAACTATTGGTGAATTTGTACATGTTATTGTGGTATACGGTAACATATAATCTATGAGACTAACTCATGCATTTAGTAGGAATGAAGTGATATCCATTCTAGCCATGATGTATGAGACAAATCTATATCTCAAAATTTAGCTAATTAATCATTGCAAGTATTGCGTTCCCGGAGCCAAAAACATGAATGATTTTACAAGCAATCTATTGTGCATGTCTAAAAAGATTTGGTTCTCAATTGAGGTAAAAAATTAATGGAATATTCTCTTAAGAGTTTTGTTTTTAGTGTGTGGGTCACATCATTACTATAGAGGATGATAATAGATAATACATGAAACATACGAGAGTGTATTGTAACTCATAAGGTATTGATAATTCTTTAACTTACTTTTACTCATATTATTCTCACTGGTTAAACATTAAGAAACACATATATTAATTTTGTTGTTAAGGTGCTTGCAAAGCTAGATGTACAAATACTTATAAATCACATTAGTTCTTGGTCCTTATGCAACATGAGACTAATGAATAATAATATACATACAAATTAGTCATCAAGGACAATGATAAGTCACTTAAAAGGCATAGACTTATAAGTAATTCTTGAGGAGAGATAATTTATTATCTTAGTGGTAAAGTATTGAGGAGACAGCTATGAGGGGACCATCATTATCTTGTATGCATATACAAGCTTCATTATATATCCAAAACAAATATAATTTAAACTATTTGAACATGCATCACATGAATTACATGGATAAAGCCAAGGATCTAAGAGTCATACCTATATCTCTAATTATCTTTCTTATTAGAATTGCATTCTATTATTGTTATTTAGTTGATTTGCTAATATTATGTTATGTGATCAATATCTAGACAAAATTCATTTTTTTATTTATACGACTCATATACATATTGATTATTTTTGATGAGATATCTTATTCAATAAGCTTTTGGGACACTATTTAATCAATAAAATTGGGCAGCTAACAAAGTCACAATAATGAGAAATTCAAGAAGTTTCTATATGATCTCTAAAAGTTGTAGGTAAGATTCTATTTTCTAAAGTGCTAGCCCAAATACTAAATTACATGAAGTTCATAGAAGATATAATGAGTAATAAAAAGAATTTGGAGATATATGGAATGACAAAATGACCAAGAAGTATAGTCTCATCATTTACCTACCAAGAAAGCTGAAATATCTAAGAAGTTTTATAAATTCATTCATAATTAGGTAGTGCATTTTGTAAAAGATACTATGTGCTGGGATCAAATTTAAACTTGAAACCATTATCCATAGTGCAATTGTTCAGCTGTGATAAGATAACTCTAACTATTCTCTTACTTAAAATGTTCAATCATTAAATCAAATTTCTATTTGGAGTGATTGAAGATATTTTTGTGAAAAAGGGTAAGTTTATTTCTCTAGTGGGGTTTCATATGCTTGAAATGGAGGAAGATTAGCATGCTCATTTAATCTTGGTACAACTATTTTTAGCCATAGAACAAATATTAATTGATGTCAAGAAGGGGGTGTAGAGGAAGTAAAAATAAATCTTTACAAGATCATAATCAGATAGAAAGTAGATTTCAGATGAAAAGAGTTTAAAGAAAAGTGTTGGCCCAAAAATAAGTACATAACAATGAAGAATCTAAAAAATGGCTTGAAAAAAAAAATAAAGATGAAGATGAAGACAACTATGAAGTCACTACCTTCTTTAAATTCATCTTCAGGAGGATCTGAGTTATATAACTTTGAAGAGGTAAATGAATAGGCAGCAAAAATGAAGTTCTCTATGGAGCAAAATGCTAGAGCTAATGAAGAGACTCTTGAGATGGAAAATGAAGTACAAGTAAAAAAAATCATCAATTGATCATTGATGTGTTGGAAAAGAAAGAAAAGATAAAGATAACAATGGTGGAACATCAGAAGGCAGATGAAAAAGAAGTAATTATGATGAAGAAATTCACAACTTCAAATGGGTTCCATCTTTTTATTATTGAAAGAATGATGAAAGTCATGGAATGAGTCAAAGTTGTGACTAATATGATCTAGAAAGCAATTCCATAAGCTATAACCACACAAAGAGTTGCAATATTTTTTAAGGAATTTATATGCACTAATGCCATGATATTTTCGAAAGGCACAACATCTATGACAAAATATATTTATGAAGAAGTACTAAATAATATCATGATGTTGAAAGAAAAATCAAAAAGATGAGCCAACAAAAAGATTATATGAAAAAGTTAGCATAGATAGCTAAAGTTACTAACTTACTTGGAGATATAAAGAAAGTTTGTCTTTGGACATTAAATGTAGTGTTGCTTGTCAGACAACTCAATGATAATTTTTTTTTCTTTGTTTGATGAATAGATACTTCATAACACAACTCATATACTTTCTATCAAATCCAAAAACTCTTAATCTTATTTCCAAAACAAAAGACCACCACAACTCTCAAAACTAGTCATGGTGATCATACATGTATTTTCTCTTGGTGTTGATGTTTGAAAGGAGACTCATTTTCTTGGGGATGAACAATAATTTTAGTGTGGATGTTTATTTGGTACTCCATATACAAAATAATTTGTGTAAATTTAGAAGTAAATATATGTGTGTCTGCATGTATTTTAAAATTTTTCAAAGTGATTTTACTAAAAATATATTTTGAAAAGATTTGATGATTATTAGTGAAATCATAAAAAATTTTGGTGATATTAGTTGACTCGGTGGAGAAATGTCCTGTATGGGAAAAAAGTGATGGGGAGTCAATATAATTTTTCTTGGCATGATTTATGCATACCTTCCATATTAGTTTTAAGTTGTTATGACATCTTTTATTGGTGATGACTCTATCTAAACTTCATGGCATTCTTTATATGTCATGCCTCTATCACCATGTTGATATAATCATTTAACAATATAACATATTCATCATAGTCATGACATTGTCTCAACATCATAAATGCAAAAAAACCTAACAATTTTATTGCTGCGATATTATTTTTATAACATGGCAACTAAGTATCCCTATAGTACAAGTTGTTGTGACATATTATAGAATTGTGACTTTATCAAAATAGAGACAAAACATCAAGAAATGTGAGTAGTGGCATCATTTTATATTTTGAAATTTTGTACAAAATAGTAATTACTCAGGTAATAACATTTTCCAATTCTACAACTTTGTGCTACATAGTGAATGTACCAAAGTCATGATCAACTACAATATCATAACTTTATGTTATACAGAGTTCTTACTTCAACTGTGATAATCTCTGAGGCATAATAATTTGATTATAAAGATAATACCATGGTTATGGCTATTCCTTATATCAATAATTTGTGTTATAGAGAATCTAATCTCAATCATGATGATCTCAAAGCCATGATATTTTTTTTCAGAAATTCAAAAGCGATAAGTCATGGTCATTCTTGATACCATGACATTATGTTATAGAGAGATAATCATTCATCATGGCAATTCCTAGTGCCATTATATTTATTTTCTAGAAAAGAATCAAATAGATGTTAAAGTCACATATTCAACTTTGTGCCATGATGTTTAGCTTGAAGTATCACATGGATCCCTAGAATATAAAAGCTACACTTATTATACTTAGAAAGGGAACATGATGAGCATGCTAAGAACCCTAGGAGATGCAAATTCAACTCGAATTAAGGTCATATCCAGGGAAAACAAGCAAATCTTTTTTAGAATTAAGACTTTATACTTAGAAAGTCATGTGGCATTTATTTGGAAGCCAAAAATCTATGAGAAGTCTCTTGATATATATTTTACATGATTTCTACCCAAATATCCAAGTAAATAGAATTTAGCATTTGAAAAGTAATTCTGTTTTGATAAATTATTAATTTTATGAGTTTATGTTTGTGTTATGTGGTGTTTGTATGTGGATGTATATTGATGCAATTTTAAACTAAAAATTAGGGTTTTGATAAATACGTCAGTCTGTACATTTTGGTCATAGTGGTTGGTAATAGGTAAGTCATATTTCATAACATACATTCATAAGGTTTATTAAGAAGCAAGTGATAGCCCTTCAAATTTTAACATGTGACTTAAACTTATATTTAAAACCCAAAGTTAAGGTATATTAATTATTATGAGTATACTGCTCATAAAGCTGAAAGAATAAATATATTAAATACTAATTCATTATGTACTATCTAAAAGTTCTAATATTCAAGTAATATGGTGGCTAAGTTAGAGGTGTCAAATGGGTTGGGCAGCCCAAGCATGGTCCACAGCCTTGCCCAATTTAATAGTGCCTAGCCCAGCATGGTATGGACCAAAATAGTGCCTCATGACATGCTATGCCACCTCATGGCATGATTCATACTATGTTGGGCTATCATGAGCCATGCCTAGTGCTACCTAAGCAAGACCCATGTGCCTGGCTTAGTTACACGGTAAATAGGCCCGAGTGACCACTCGTTGGGTGTCCCATCAAGAATGACGAGATAGGCACAATTTGAGTCTAAATTTTTTTAAACATTTATACCCTCACCTAGTCCCCCAAAATGGGGCGGGGTAAAAAATTTGACCGCCTCATCATGGGACAAGCAAATTATTTTAAAAACCCAGCTACGTGGTCGACAGTATTCTTTTGTAGCATGTGATAGAAATTAGAATCTCCAATCCCATTTGCCACTTTCCCTTTTGTAATGGGGTTACGAGATTCTTTCATAGCATGTGAAAGATTCCCCAGTCCCATTGGTCCAGCATGGCCATGTAGCATGAACATGTCACGAGCATTGTGCCACGCATGAGGACTGAGCCACCATATCATGCGTGGCATGGCATAGGAATTTTACCACCCCATGTCTGGCATGGCATTGTGGCATGGGCGTACCTTAAAAAAATGGGTTATTCTAGCCTAGCATGCCCTATTTAATACCTCTAGGTAAGTATAACTTCTTGCATAGAAGTTTTACCATACTATAAAAAATCATATGTATATTGTGCAAGATGATGACATGTTTCTCATAGGACACACACAAGTGGGAGAGACTCATATGAGGTGATATCAATGTGAATCATTTGTGCTTATATGACGTTCATAGGTGATATTTATGGAATATATATATTTATCATGAGTATGATGCTTATAAAGCTAAAAGCATAAATATAATTAGTACACATTATCTTGCATTCTCCAGACAATTAAAGGTATAAGAATAGAAGTACATTCACAAAATAATCATCAAGGGTAGTTGACATATTTCCTAAAAAATACATATACAAATGACCCTTACATTAAATGATGTATTCCTTTAGTGTTAAAATATCAAAAGGAAAACTTTGATGTGATCATCCTCGGTAGTAATAGTCTAATAGAAGATGTTTAGCCCCCTTGAATGCCAAGAGGGAACATAGGCATTTCCATAATGATCAACCATTTATCCAAAAACTAAACACAATATTGATCAAATACTTAACAAATTTATTATGGATAAATATGTTAACCAACCCTAAAATCCAAGTCTATTTTAGAAGGAAAAGTACATTTATTCAACTCATATACTTATAGTTCATTTTTTATTTAATGAACCATCAATACAATCAATATGGGATTGATATCTATTCGTATGTCTACTTTATTACATATATGATTCGTATACATATAAAGGTATACTAGATGAGAGATTTTTACATAATATATTTTGAGATTATATAAACTAATAATGAGTATTGTTACCCTCAAAAAGACATGTTAATGATGAAGGAGAAGTAGAAAAAGGTAGAGAAGAAGAATAAAAAAAAGAAAAATGAATATGAAGATAATGATGATGAAGTAGAAGAAAAAAAACAAAGATCAAAAAGATAGAATAAGAAAAAGATGTAGAAGAAGAAGAAGAAAAAGAAGAAATAGTAGTAGTAGTAGTAGTAGTAGTAGTAGTAGTAGTAGAAATCTTAATAGAATAAGAATAAGAATAAGAAAAAAAATGAAAAAGAAGAAGACAAGAAAAAAACTTAAGAAGAATAAAAAGAAAAAGATAATCAAGATGATGCAATAATAGAAGAAGAGAAGAAGTATAAGATGAAGTAGAAGAAGAATAATAATATGATGATTACATAGAAAAAGAAGAAAAAAAACAAAGAAGTAGAAGAAGAAGAAATAAAAGGAGAAGAAGAAAAAAAAATTACAAGACATAAAAAGAAGATGAAAATAAATAAATAAATAATAATAATAATAATAATAATAATAATAATAATAACAAGCAGAGAAAGAAGAAAAAGAAAAATAATAAGAAAACAAGAAGAAAATGATAATCATAAAGATAAAGAAAATATAAATGAAAAATAAGGTCGAAAAGATAAAGACGAAGATAAAGAATAAGTAAAATAAGAGGTAGAAAAGGAAGATGATGATGATTAACAAGAAAAATAAAAAGAACAAGAAGAATAAAAAAAAGAAGTGGTAAAAGATGAAGGTAAAAAATGATATTGATAATTAAGAAGAAGTAGAAAAAGAAGAAATAAAAGAAGAAGAAGTAGTAGTAGTAGTAGCAAATTGATGAGGAGAATGAGGAGGTTGAGATGAATATTAATAAAAGGAAGAAGAAAAATGCCAAAGAAGAAAAAGAATGATGTGCAATAAGAAGACAATGATGAAAAAGAAAAAGAATGTAAAGAAAAGTACAAATAAAAATAAGATTGCAAAAAAGAAGTAGACGAAGAATAATAGGAAGAAGAAGAAAATGATAGATAAAGAAAACAAAAAGTAATAGAAGAAAAAAAGGTGATGTTGATGATGATGAAGTAGAATAAAAAGAATAAGAATAAAAAAAGAATGAGATGATGAAAAAGAAGAAAACAAAAAGGAACAAGAAGAAGAAGAAGAATAAGAATAAGATGAAGAAGAAAAAATGATGATGATGATGATGTTGAAAATAAGAAAAAGAAGAACAAAAAAAACAAGAAGAGAAAATGACAAAGATGAAAATGTTGAAGAAGTAGAAGATGATGTTGAATAATAGTAAGATGATGATGTTGTTGTTGTTGAAAAATAGCAAGAAGAAGAACAAGGACTATTGGAAAAGAATTAATAAGATGTAGAAGAAGAATAAGAAAAAAAGTAGAAAAAAAAGAAAATTATCAAATAAAAGAAAAAAATAAAAATGAAGAAGAAGAAGTTGATATTGATGAAGAAGAAGAAGAAGTTGATATTGATGAAGAAAAAATAGATGAAAAAAAAGTTGATGAAGAAGAAAAAGTTAAAGAGGATGAAATAAGAAAAAAATGAAAAGATGAAGAAGAAGAAAAATATGAAAAAGAAAAATAAGATGTTGAAGAAGAAGAATGCTTGTAATTGGAAGAAGAATAAAAACAAAAACAATAGAAAGTATAAGAATAAGATAGAAGTAGAAAAAGGAAAATGAGAAGAAGTACTTGAATGATAGAAAGAAAAAAATGAAGATAAAGAAGAAAAAAAAGAACAAGAAGAAAAAGACAAAGAAGAAGAATTCAAAGAAGTTGAGGAAGTAGACATAGTAGAAGAAAACAAAAAAGAAGAAGAAAAAGAAATCAAAGAAAAAGATAATACAGAAGAAGAAAAAAAAAATAAACAAGAAAATAAAAAAGAAAATGGTAATGATGATAATCATGAAGAAGAAGAAGAATATGATGATGATGTTGTTGAATAAGATGAAGAAGAAGATTGTGATGATAATAATGATGATGAATACGAAGAAGAAAAAAATATGATGAAAAAGAACAAGATGAAGAAGAATATAATGAAATAGAAGAATAAAAGAAAAAGAAAAAGAAAAAGGTATAGATGATGATGATGATGATGAATATGAATAAAAAATATATATAAAAAGAAGTTAAAGTAGATATAAAAAGAAGTAGATGATAATGGTGGTGATGAATAAGAAGAAGAAGAAGAAGAAAATAATAATGATGATGATGATGATGTTGGTGATGATGATGTAGAAGAAGATGAAGAAGAAACAAAAAAATAAAAAAAAAGAGAAGATTATGATGATGATGATGATGATCAAGAAGATGATGATCTCGATGATGATGAAGATGCTGAAGATGATGAAAATGATGATTGAGAAGAAGAGAAAAAAAAGAATAAAATGAATATGAATATGAATATGATGATGATAATGATGAAATAGTTTATGAAGAAGAAAAAAGATAAGAAGACAAAAAAAAGATGATGAATAAATAGAAGATGAGGTAGTAATAGTAGTAGTATAGTAGTTTTAGGAGTAGTATAAAAATAAAAATAAGATGTAAAAGAAAAAGGAAACGAATTAAAAGTAGAATATAATAATGATAATGATGTAAATGTAAAAAAAAGATCAAGAATATGAAGAGAAAGAAGAAATAAAAGAAATAAAAGAAATAAAAGTAGAATATAATAATGATAATGATATAAATGAAGTAGAAAAGAAGTAATAAAACAAGATGAATATGTTAGTCAAAAGAAGAAGTAGAAGAAAGAAAACAAGTATAAAAAGTGTATAAGAAGAAAAGCAAAAAAGGAAGGCAAAGAATATGAAATAGAGGTAGAAGAAGGAGGAATAGATAGAGGAAGAGAAAAAGACCATCAAGAAGAAAGAAAAAAAAATATGATGAAGAAGAATAATAAACAGATAAATAAAATAAAATAAAAAAAGATAATGAAGGATAAGAAGATGATAAAGATGATGATGACGAGGAATATGAAAAAGAAGAAGAATGAGAGAAAGAAAAGAAATACGAAGGTGTATAAGAATAAAGTGATGATGATGATGAAAAACTAGAAGGTGACTAAAAGAATCAAAAGAAGGTGAAGAAAAAATAGAAAATAAAGAAAAATGATAAGTAGAAGAAGAAGTTGTAGTAGTAGAAAAAGAAAAAGTAGTATGAGAATATTATGGTGAGGATGATGATGATATAAAAGATGATGATGATGAAAAAAAAGATGATAATGATGATTAAAAAGATGATGATGATGATGATCTATTTTTTCCTTTTATGCTTATTTTTGTTCTCATTCTTATTCTTCTTTCTAATCATCATCATCTTCAACTTTTTATTTTTTCTATTTTTTCTTATTTTCTTTTTCTTATCCTTCTCATTTTTATTTATATTCTTGTTCAACTATTTTTAATTTTTTTGACTTCTTCATTCGATTTTTATTTATTCTTCTACATGTTATTTTATTTCTTGTTTTTTGTTGTTCATATTTTTTTTTTATTTTTTGTCTTTTTCTTCAACATCTTCTATTGCTTCTTCTTTGTATTTTTTTTCTATTTTTTTCTGCTTCTTCTACTTATACTTATGCTTCTTGTTATTATATCTATTTTTTTCTTTTCTTTTTCCTCACCTATATCATTTTATTTTACAATTACATTTTTTATTATTCTATTAATACTTATTCCTTTAGTTCTTGTTATTCTAGTTCTTCTTTTTCTTATTTTGTTCAACTTCTTCTTCTTCTTATAATTGTTCATCTTCATCACAATATTCTTCTTCTTTGATTTATTCATCTTTATATTTTTATTTTATTTCTTTTTTCTTCTTCTTATTCTTTTTCTTGTTATTATTATTATTATTATTATTCTTCTTCTTCTTGTTCTGCTTCTTATTTCTTTTTCTTATTTTTCTTTTTGTTTTTTTGTTTTTCTTCTTCTAATTCTTGTACATCATGTTGTTCTTGTTCTTCTTCTTCTCCTTATCCTTCTTCATTTTCTTCTACTTCTTAATATTATTTATTTTTTTATTTTCATCTTCATTTTGTGGTTCTTCTTCAATTATTCTTCTCCTTCTTTTTCATGTTCTTTTTTTTGACTTATATTCTTTCCATACTTCTTTTTATTCTTATTTTTATTCTTATTATTTTTTATTATATCCCTGTTCTTCTTTTTCTTATTTCTCATTATCACCACCTTCTTATTCTACATCTATTTATTATCATGTTTAATTTTCTTATTATAGTTATTTTTCTATATTTTCTCTCTCTTCTCTTCTAAACTATTCATACCTTTCTTCCTCTTCCTCTATTTCCTTTTCATATTTTTATTTTTATTCTTCTTCTTATTTTTCTTCTTTTCTTATTATTTTTGTTATACTTCTTTATTTTATTCTTTTCTTCTTCTTATTTTTATTCTTAATTTTTAATGTGATTTTTATTTTTCTTATTACTTGATTTCCACTTCTCATTCTTCTTATACTTCGCATTCTTCATCTCTTTTCTCTTCTCCTTCTTCATCTCATTCGCCTTATCTTTCTTTTTTTTCTTTTTTTTCTTCTTCTTTTTCTTCATCATCATCATCTTATTCTTCTTCTTTTTCTTCCTAGCCTTCTTATTCTTTTACATTTTTTAGTGTCCCTCATCATCATCATCATCTTGTTAATGTTGTTCTCAGTTGTATTTTTCTTTTTTTTCTTATTCTAAATATTTTTCATTTTCTTTCTCTTAATTTTATTATCCTTCATCTACTTTTTCTTCTTCTTTATATTCTTCATACTTTTTTTCTTTTTCTACTTATTTTTTATCATCTCTTATTATTTTTCTTCTACTTCATAAATTTCTTCTTTTTTTTGCTTATTTTTTTGTTTCATGTTTCTTGTTTTTATCTAACTCTATTTATTCTTTTCTTTTTTTTTCATTTTTCTTCTTCATTTCCTATTACTATTTATTTATCTTATTCTTAAAAATAATAATAATATTCATCATTATCATCTTCTTATTTTTTTCTGTTCTTGTTATTATTCTTCTTTTCTACATGTTCTTCTTCTCCATCTTTTTCTTCTTCTTGTTGTTATTCTTATAATTCGTTTTACACTTTTTTATATCTTATTCTCCTTCCTCTTGTTTTTTATTTTCTACTTCTTCGTTTTATCCTTTTTATTATTCTTCTTAATCATCATTATTATCATCATGATCTTTGTCATCATTTTTTTCTACTACTTTTTTATTTTTGTTATTCTTCTCATTTTTGTTTTTGTTCTTATTTCTTTCTTTTTTTATCTTTATTTTAATTTGTCTTATTATTATTATACTTTTTCTTCTACTTGTTTTTCTATTTCTTGTTGTTGTTAATATTTTTTACCATTTTTTTCCAATGACGCCTATCACTTCTACTTCTTATTTTTGTGTTTCTTTATATTCTTCTTGATCATTTTTTTTTTATTTTTCTTATTCTTCTTCTCCAACTTATTATTATTTAACTTTTTCTACTTCTTTTTTTTCTTCACCACATTCTTCATTTACACCTACTACTACATTTCTTGTTCTTATTTTTCATTTTGTTCTTCTTGTAGTAATATTTCTATCTCTTCTTCTTCTTATGTTACTTATTCTTCTTCTTATACTACTACTACTACAACTTCTTTTTCTCCTATTTCTTCTACTTTTTTTTCTTCTTCTTCTAATTCCTATTATTATTATTTGTTTTCTTCTTCTTATACTACTACTACTACTACTACTACATTTACACCTACTACTACTACTTTTTTCTTCTTTTATTTCTTCTTTTTCTAGTTCTTTTTTTATTTGTTTTCTTCTAATTCCTATTATTATTATTATTATTATTTATTCTTTTTATTGTTGTACATCATATTGTTCTTGTTGTTGTTGTCATTGTTCATTTTCTTTTTTATATTCTTCCTATTATTTTCCATCTTAATCTTTTTCTTTTTATTGTTCATCTTCATTTCCTTCTTCTTCAAGTTCTTATTATTTGTTTCAACTAATATTTTTCTGTTCTTGTTTTTCTTTTTCTTTAACTTCGTCTATTTCTTCATTTCCTTGTTCCTTGTCTTCTTCTTATTATTTTTCTTATTATTATTATTCTTATTCTTCTTCTTCTTCTTCCTAATGATTGTTACATTCTTTTTCTTATACTTTTTTTTTATTATTCTTCTTCATCTTCAAATTATTCAAACCATTCTTTCTCTTCATCTTTTTATTCATCATGTTCTTATTTTTGTTTTTCTTCTTATTTTTCTTTTTCTACTATTTTTTACATATTCATTTTTTTTATTTTTTTATTCTTATTTTGTTATCATTTTTTCATGTGCTTTTAATACTACTTTTTACTTAATTTCATATCCTCTTTCTCATTCTTCTACTACTTCTTCGCCTCCTCCTCCTTCTTCTACTTTTCCTTTTTCTTTTTCGTTTAATCATCATCATCATAATGTTCTTTTTTTTTCTTATTCTTAACCATCATCATTATATTGTTCTTTTTTTTCCTTTTTTTCTTCTTTTTTTTTCATTTTTTTTCATTTTTTTCTTGATATTATTTTTGTTGTTTTTCTTTATGTTCTTCTTTTTGTTCTTGTTCGACTTCTCCTTTATGTTTTTTTTTCATGTGCTTCTTCTCCTTATTTATGTTCTTGTTATTCTTCTTAATCATCACCACCACCACCACCATCATCTTCATCTTCTTCTTTTTATTTTGATTCTCCTTTTTTTTCTTATTCTTAATTTTTTGTTGTTATTCTTATTTATCTCTACTACTTCTTCTTTTTTTCTTTTTATTATTATTCTTCTAATTTTTATTTTTATTTTATTTCTTCATCTTCTTCATTTTCTTATTTTTATTCTTTTTTTGCTTTTACTTGTTCACCTTTTTCTCATTAAATTCTTAATTTCACGACCAATTATATTTGATCAGTAATAGATGGTCGCTAGTTGGTCGATAATTTGGTAGGAAATATTTTTGTTTGATTCGCTTATTTGGATCTCTAAATTGGTAGTGAAATGGTCGGTAATTACCGACCGATTATAAAGATAGGTATTTAAATTGTTGGTACTATATTTGATAAAAATACTACATACCAATTCTCAACCAAAACCATTTAGTCGGTAATTATGGTCGGCCTTTGGTTAAAATTTGGGTCGGAAATATTTTTTTTTTTCTAAACCCTTTTTTGTTAGCTAACTAGTCGTGTTTTGGATAGCAATTACCAAGTTAATTTTATGGTCCATACTTTGGTGGGTATTATCGTAATTTTTAGTAGTGTCTATTTATCTGTATGTGTGTCTATCTGTCTATCTATCTACCTGTCTACCTGCCTATCTATCTATTTTCTATCTATAAGCCTATATATCTATTTATCATTATGTTAATCTGTCTATCTTTCTATGTCTACCTATCTATATATCTATCTAAGTATCTATCTAGCTGTATAGATATATATTTATCTATATGTCCATCTATCTATCTAACTATTTGTCTATCTATATATCAGTCTATCCATGAATCTGACTATATGTCTATGTATCTCTATATGTTAATGTCTATATGTTTATATATCTAACTAACTATCTATCTATTTATCTATCTATTTTTCTATCTATCTATCTATCTATCTATCTATCTTTCTAACTACCTATATATATATATATATATCTCTCTCTATTGATTTATTTATCTTTCAAAAACTATATCTCTATCTATATATCTATATATCTATCTATCTGCATATCTAGCTATATAGATATATGTTTATCAATATATTTGTTTATGTGTCAATCTACCAATCTGTCAATCTGTCAATCAATCAATCAATCTTTCTATCTATCTATCTGTCTATTTATCTATCTATCAAAATGACTATCTATCAATCTGTTTGTCTATCTATCTATCTATTTGTCTATCGATCTATCTATATATCTATCTGGTTATTTATTTATCTATCTATATATCTATCTATTATTGTATCTATCAATCTGTCTATCTAGATATATATTTATCTATTTAACTATTAATCTATATATTTGACTATCTCTTTACCTATCTATCTATTTATAAGTCTATTTGTCTATCTTTCAATATGTCAATCAGTATATCTTTCTATCTATCTATTTGTCTATCTGCCTATTTGTAAATCTATTTATATGTCTATCTATGTTTCTATCAATCAGTCTATCAATCTATCTATCTATTGATCTATCTATCTGCCGATCTGTCAATCTATTTATCCATCTATCTATCTTTCTATCAATCTATCTATCTGTATTTCTATCTATTTATTAAGCTATCTATCTATATATATGTCTATCTATCTATCTATTTTTCTTTCTTTCTACCTACCTACCTATCTATCTATCTATGTATATGTCTGTCTATTTATCTATCTATCATTCTATCGATATGTCTATATGTTTATCTATCTATCTATATGTCTATTTGTCTATTTGTCTTTATGTATATCTGTCTATCTGTCTATCTATCTATCTGTCTATCTATCTTTCTATCTATATGACAATCTATCTATCTATATATGTTTATATCTATCTATCTATATATTTGTCTATATGTCTATATACCTATAAACATATTTGTCAATCTATATATCAGTATATCCATAAATTTAAGTATATGTCTATGTATCTATCTATGATAATGTTTATATGTTTAACTATCTAATTTTCTCTTTATCTATCAATTTATCTATCTGTTGATCTATATATTTTTTTCTATTTATCTAAATTTCTAACTAGCTATATATATATATGTATGTATGTATGTATGTATGTATCTATCTATTTATCTAACTATCTATCTATCTATTTATCAATATTTTTATCTATCTATCTATCAACCTATCTAGCTATCTAGATATATGTTTTTCTATATATTTTATCTGTCAATGTGTCTATCTATCTATTTGTCTATCTATATTTCTATCTAAATGTCTATCTGTAAATCTATTTATATATATATCTTTCTATGTGTATATATATCTATCTATCTATGTGTCTATCTATATATGTATATATCTATCTATCTGTGTATCTATATATCTGCTTATCTATTTCGTCTATATATCT
>JAREIK010000431.1:669429-707628 GCA_029783825.1 Sapria himalayana
TATATATCTATCTTTCGATATGTCAATGTATATATCCATCATTCTATTTTTCTATTTGTCTATCTTTCTATATATCTATCTATCTATTTTTCTATCATTTTCTTTATCTATCTATATATCTATATGTCTATCTATCTATCTAAATATCTATCTTTCTATCTATCTATCTAAATATCTATCTATCTATTTGTCCATCTATCGTTTAATCTATCTTTATATTGATCTATCTGACTATCTATAAGTCAATCTATCAATCTATCAATTTCTCAATCAATCAATCAATCAATTTATTTATCAACCTACCTATTAATCTATCTATCATTCTATCAATCTATTTGTCTATCTATATATCTATCTATCTACCTATCTGTCTATTTATCTATCTATCTGTCTTTCTATGTGTCTATCTATTTGTCTATCTATCTATCTATCTATCTTTCTATGTGTCTATCTATTTGTCTATCTATCTATCTATCTATCCGTCTTTCTATTAATCTATATGTCTATCTATCTATCTATCTATTTGTGTATTTATTTTTTTATATAGCTATCTATCAATAAATATATCACTTTATCTATTTACCAATCTAACTTTCTATATATATTTTTATTTATATATCTATCTATCTGGCTATCTATCAGTCTATCTATCTATCTATCTATTTATTTATCTATTTTTTATCTATCTATCTATCCATATATCTTTCTACATATTTTTGTATAAATCAATCAATCTATATATCTATTTATCTACATATCTATTAATTTATATATATCTTTATCTATCTATCCAATAATCTTTCAAACTATGGATCTATTAGTCCATATATGTCTAACTATCTTTCTATTTATCATTTTGTCTATATTTTTATCTATCTATCGGTCAATAAATAAGACTATTAATCTGTCTATAAATTAGTCTATCAATCAATCTATATGTATAAAAATCTTTCCATCTATCAATCTATCAATCTATATGTCTATCAATCTGTCTATCTATCTATCTCTCTATTTATCTATATATCTATTTAATTATCTGTCTATCTACATGTCTATCAAATTATCAATTAATCTATCTATCAATTTATTTATAAATCTTTATATCATTCAATCATATATGAATCTATATATCAATTTGTTTATCTATCTATCTATGCAATGATCTATCTATCTATTTTCTATATATCTATTTTCTATCTATCTATCTTTCTATTTATCTATCATTCTATCTTTCTATCTATCAATATTTTTTATCTATCTATTAATATATTTATCACTATATATTTCTGTCTCTCTATCTGTATATTTATTTGTGTATCTCTCTCTCTCTCTCTATCTATTTGTCTATTTATTTGTATATCTATTTATCTATCTATTTTTTGTGTCAATCTATCTCACTATCTAATTATCTACCTATTTGTCTATCAATATGTCTATCTATCTATCTATCTATCTGTCTATCAATTTGTCTAGCAATCTGTCTATAAATCTTTGTATTAATCTATATATCTATCTATGTGACATTCTATATGTGTGTGTGTGTATATATATATATATATATATATATATATATATATATATGTCTATCTATCTATCTCTCTATCTATCTATTTATTTATCTATATACCTTTCTAACTATTTATCTATAAATATTTGTATATCAATCTATCTATGTATCTATGAATCTATCTTTCTATCTATATATCATCTCTATATATCATCTCTATTTATCTATCTATTTATCTATCTATCTATCTACATATCCTTCTATCTAACTATCTATCTATCTATTTATCTATATATCGATTTATCTATCTGTCAATCTATTTGTCATTATTTCTGTCTATCTTATTATATATATATATGTTTATCTATCTATTTATCAGTCTATTAATCTAACTATTTATCTATCTTTGTATCTATCTATCTAAATGTCTCTCTATCAATCTTTCTTTCTATCTATTTATCCTTCTATCTATATATCTATATATATCTTTAACTATTTGTCTAAAAATGTGTATAACACTCTATCTATATATCTATTTATCTATCTTTCTATCTTTTTATTTTTCAATCTATCTATAAATCTATATATCAATCTATCTATCAATATGTCTACCAATCTTTAAATCAATCAATCTATTAATCTATTTATCTATTTATCTATATATATATATATATATATATATATATATATATATATATATATATCTATTTATCTATCTGATTATCAATATATCTATCTGTCTGTCTGTCTATCTATTTGTTTACCTATATGTCTATCTATTTATCTACATGTCTATATAATTGTCTATCTATCTATCTACCTATCTATCTTTCTATCTATATATCTAAAAATCTAATTATATATATATATATATCTTTCCTTCAATCTCTATATCAATCTGTCTATCAATCTATATATATATATATACACATATATATATCTATCTATATAACTATCTATTTTTGTATCTATTTGTCTATTTAACTACCTATGTATTTTTATATCTATCAATCTATATATCTATCAGTAAATCAATAAATCAATCTAACTATCAATTAATCAATCAATCTATCTATCTATATATTTATCTATCTATCTATTTATATATCTAACTATTTATCTATCTATATATATCTTTATCTCTCTGTTAATAATCTATCTAACTATCAAATTATCTATTTATCTATCTTTCTATCTATTTATCTATCTATCTATCTAAATATCTATATGTCTTTCTATCTATCTATCTTTTTCTCTATCTTTATCTCATTTTATCCATCTATCAATTTGTCTAAAAATCTTTCTATCTAATCTATCTTTCTTTTTCTATAAATCTATCTATTTAATCTGTCAATCAATCAATGAATCTATCTGTCAACCAAACAATCAATCTATCTTTCTATCTATTTGTCTACTTATCTATATTTCTATCAATCTCACAATTAATCTATCTATTAATCTATTAATAATCAATCAATCTATATATCTATCTATCTATTTCTTTATTTATCAAACCATTTATCAGAATATATATCTATCATTCTATCTATCAATGTATCAGTCATTATATATATCAATCTATCAATCAATTTGTATATCTATCTATCTGTCAATCAATCAATCAACCATTCTATTTGTCTATCTATTTATCTATCAATCTATCAATCTATCAATCTATCCATCATTTCCACCTATCTATCTATCTATATATCTCTCTATCTATCTTTATGTCTGTTTATCTGTCTGTCAATCTATATATTTATTTCTCTATCTTTCTATAAATAAATCTATCTATATGTCTATCTATCTATCTTTATATCTATTTATCTTTCAATCTGTCTATCTGTATATCTATCTATCAATCAATATATTGATCTATTTGTCTATCTTTATGTCTTTCTATTTGTCTATCTATCTATCTATTTTTCTCTCTTTCTCTTTATCTATCCATATATATCTATATGTCTATCTATTTGTCAATCTATTTGTATATCTATCTATCATTCTATCTATCTATTTGTCTTTCAACCTATCTACATATTTATTTGTCAATCTATCTGTCTACCTATCTATTTATTAATATGTCTATCTATCTGTTTATCTATTTGTCTATCTATCCATCTATCTAGCAGTCTATCTATCTATCTTTCTATCTATTTATGTATTTATCTATCTTTCTCTCTTTATCTATTTGTCTATTTATCTGTATATCTGTCTATCTATATATATCTCTATCAATCTAATATCTCTGTCTATCTATCTTTGTATCAATCTTTGTATCTATATGTCTATCTTTCTCTCGATATATCTATCTATCTACCAGTTTATCAAAATTTTATAATTTTATTTATCAATCTATCTATCATTCTATATTTTAATCTTTTTAAGAATCTTTCTATCTATTAATCTATCTATCAATCTGTCTATCTATCAATCTATCAATCTATCTATCTCTCTATCTTTTTATCTACTTATTTGTCTTTCAATTTGTCTATCTATGTATCTATCTATCTGTCAATCTATCTTTCTAGCTAAATATATATCTACATATCTATTTTTTTATCTATTTGTCTATCTAACTATCTATCTATCGATTTATCTATCATTCATCTCTCTGTTTATCACTCTTTATATTTATATATATATATATATATATATATATATCTATCTATCTATCAATTTGTCTATCTATTTGTCAATCATTTTATTTGTGTATCTATCTATCTATAAATCTATCTATTTGTCTATCTATCTGGCATCTATCTATAAGTATATCTATCTTTCTATAAATTAGTTTATCTATCTATCTATTTGTCTGTCTATCTGTCAATCTATTTGTCCATCTATTTATCGATCTGTCAATCTATTTGTCTATCTTTCTTTCTATCTGTGTATTAATTTGTCTATCTCTCTATTTATATATCTTTCTAACTATCTATTTATTTGTCTAACTATTTGTCTATCACTCTGTCTATCTATATCTCTATCTATCTTTTTATCTATTTGTCTACCTATCTATCTATCTATCTGTTTGTCTATCAATCTATTGACATATCTATCTATCTACCTATTAATTTGTCTATATATGTCTATCTATCTTTCTATCTTTCAATTTGTCTATCTATCTATCTATCTATCTGTTTGTCTATCTAACTCTCTATCTATTTGTCTATCAATCTTTCTATCAATCTGTCTATCAATCTATTAATCAATCTATCTATCTATATCTCTATCTATCTAACTATCAATCATTCAATCAATCAATCTATTTTTTATCTATCTTTCTATCAATGTATTTGTCTATCTATTTATATAACTATATGCACTACAAGAAAATATCGATTTAGCTAGGGAAATTTTGCTATTGCTAAAATCCCAACCTAATTAGTGAGGGATTAACTAGGGAATTACAAAGAATTTTTGATTTTACATTTAATTAAAATTTTGCAATAGAATAGTGACAGATTAGTGATGGAAATGTTTGATTGAAAATATTGTGTTGCTAATATTTTTGTAGATTTCTACACAAAAAAAGTATGGAATTTAGGGATGGATTTAGTGATGGTATATCACTAGCTAATTAGATTGAGACAAAATCCATCACAAAATAATTATCTAATTTTTTTTTACTTTTTATATTTTATTGCAAGTGATTATTTCTTAAATTTTATTTTTTACAAAATATATCCATTTAGTTAGGGATTTTTCCCTAACTATTTGGGCTGGGGATAATTTTCATCATTATTTAATGATTTACTTTTTTTATATGTTATTTGTTTTAATATTTTATTTTATTTAGTATATTAAAGGTACATATTCAATGCTCTATTAAAGAGCATTCCTTGAAATACACTTTCTACTCTTATATTTATAAAAATAGGTTATTATAAACAAATAATTTAAAAAATATATAAATACAAAAAATTTAATATTAATAAATATTATAATAACTATTAATAAAGGCTACAATAAATATTAATAAAGATTACAATAACATTAAATTATTAATTCTATAATTTTTAAAATTTTTATAAATATATTAAAAAATAAATGAACATATATTAAAATTTCTACTAATAAAAAGATTAAATAATTCATTGTATATTAAAATATAATAATTAACGAAAAAACTAGTAAATATTAATATTATTTTAACTATAAAAAATAGTTTTACACCTTAAGAAATTATTTTAAAAAATATTTACTAAAAAATTTAAAAATTTTAAATTATAAAAAAAATTACTAATTTTTCATAATATTTAAATGAAAATAAATGATATTTAAAGATAAATATAGAGATATTCGCCCCTATTGAAATTTATAAGAACAATATAATCGAGTTAAAATTATCTCTAAAGTACCTCCAATCCGAGCTGATCTTTAAAGCCAAAAACATATTTTTATATCTAAAGATCAGCAGGACTAGGTAAAGAAATGTCTTGCCACACAGGAGGGTCAAAGTCAAGCATTGAGTATGCATGAAATTTGGTACAATTTTAAAATTTAAAACATTAATATTTCTAGTGGTTATCCTAATAGTCTAAATAAATCAAATCTGTGCATGGTTTTATTCATTTTGTTACAATTTTTTAACATTTGTTATTTATTAACTTAATAAATACATACTACAGGCTGGAGAATTGGGTCGTGATCCCAATTTTTATGAGATTTTCAAAAAGATGCATGTAAAGAAAAAGGATTATCTATTTGTTGAAAAAAAGTCTCAGATGATTACTATAAGAATCTATTATATTAACAAAATTTTATCATACAACAGTAAATTTTGAAAGTTGTTTAGAATACAAAACAATAAATTTATTTTATGTATATCTAGAATAGTATTTTTCTCTATTTTATCACAAGAATTCATGGAGGAATGTGTGACAATTGCTTCTCAACAAGTTGATGGTTCTATTGATCTTCAACCAATTGCCTATGATCCTATCTATTCGGAGACCATAGAAGGTCATAAAAAGTAATGAATGTACGACATCAGCTTGAGGGGACTGGCATTTTGTTGTAGTAGTCATGTTTCTAATTTATCTGTCACAACAATGGTGGATGAGGTGGTCGAACAAATAGGAATAGAAACAAATAAAAGTTTTGAAGTTATGAAGACCAAAATAAAAGTGAAGGATGAGCAGATATTTCATTTGAAGGAAGAAATGTAGGAAATAAATAAGATATATTTGAGCAGATTAGCCATTTGAAAAAGAAATGCAAGAAATAAAAGAAATGAATGATGAGATGAAAGAAATGAATGATGAGATGAAAGAAATGAAATATGAGATGAAAGAAATTAAAATTTAATGCAACAGCAGATGTACTATATGGAGTCACAGTTAGTGGCATTGATGGGACATATAACATTTCAAGATCCAACTATAAACTATGTAGGAGAGGCTAGCACAAATGCACCAACTAATAATGAGGATAATTTTGTATCAAAATTATTTCTGAATTATTTTTGATTTTTGTCTATGTATAGCTAAACAAGATGAGATTTTTTTTGGAGGTTTCATTTTTCTTTATTCTAGTTTTGTTCATTGCTTTGCTGATTAACCTAATCATGTATCTTTGTAGGACATTTAATGGGAGAGGCATAAAAAAATTTTGATTCAAAGCCTTTTAACATTACCACAGTCCTTCCTATGGATGGGTCCCATCTTTACCGATCTCAGCAGGATCAAAGCAGGCTAAGCTTCTTTTATCTTTAATATTACTGAAACATTTTATTTTTGCACTCTCTCTCTCTCTAAACATCATTGCTGGCCATCTTTTAGATATTTGTTGAAGTTGTATGACTATCAACTTAGATTCGTGTTTTTTATGTCTATAATTACTATTTTATATATCTATGAATATGTTTGTGTGTACCCAAATTCTGATTCAAAGCCTTTTAACATTGCCACAGTCCTTCCTATGGATGGGTCCCATCTTTACCGATCTCAGCAGGATCAAAGAAGGCTAAGCTTCTTTTATCTTTAATATTACTGAAACATTTTATTTTTGCACTCTCACTCTCTCTCTCTAAACATCATTGCTGGCCATCTTTTAGATATTTGTTGAAGTTGTATGACTATCAACTTAGATTCATGTTTTTTATGTCTATAATTACTATTTTATATATCTATGAATATGTTTGTGTGTACCCAAATATTTTTAGTAGAGTTTTAGCCTATTATAGGTATATAAAAGGCTTGGCTTGTCCTCATGGTGCTAGGAATAGTATGTTAGCTTCTGAAGTTGTGAGATGAACACAAAAATTCTAGTCCCACATAGACATAGGTTTGTTCTTGACACTCTTATTTCGTGCAGATCACCATTGTCACTATTTTGATCTATGACTACTTTTTATTGGTCATTGGTGGAATTAAACTATTGAATTGTTAATTTCCATAATGATTGCTAATGAAATTTAATTAAATGTGTTCATTAGGCTTATTCTCCCCCTCTTACATATTTGTAGTGTAAGGGATGACAACGAGCTGAACATGAGGAACTATGGCTATCAATGGGGTTGTGGTGGGTGCAAATCTGCATGCTGCACAACTAGAACATCGATGTATCCCCTACCGATGAGCATGAAAAGAAGAGGAGTGAGAATAGCTGGGAGGAAGGTGAGTCAAGATGCCTTGCTATATGACGTTTGCAAATTTTGTAGCCATTTGCTTTTTTTTTTAATATTTGGAAGACAAAACATCTAATTTTTGGCATTTTGTTCCTCTTATTTTCTTTGCATGTGTTTTGCTTTTATGGAGTGCATATTGTTTTTATGGAGTGCAAATTGAATTGTTCTGTAGTTACGTTGACGCATACAATGAAGTGACGACCCTTACTTCGAACCAAGTGAGGAACCATATGGTAGCAGAAGCTACAGGGTTGATGGACTAATACAATGAAGCTAGCAATCAAAATCATTGTTGCAAGAAAATGAAGAGGGGAAGAAACATTCTAAAAAAACCACATGGGAGCATGGTGCCGCAGTGGGTGGCGGGGTAGAGCTACCCCTTTATAGGATTTGGGAGCAGGAAAGTTCTAGTTGAGGGGAGGCAATGTGCGAACTTTGATGCGCCAAGCCTAGCTCATCGCTTGTCTTCTAAGTTTTCCACTAAGAGTTTTTAGATATATTTTCAAAAATTTAAATAATATTTGCATTTCTTATTAATGTTGATAGTGATGTTTTGTGCCTTCTCTGTGAAGTATAAATGGGATAATACTTTACCTACTATTCTATATCTATATCTATACCCACTATTCTATATCTATATAAAACACCCATATATATATTACAGTGTATATGTATATATACTGTAGTATATATTTACATATATACTGTAGTATATATGTACAAATATACTTAGTATATGTACATATACACTATAATATTATATGTACATATATACTATATATAACTATCTTATTGATGAGCACGATGTTTGTGATATTGGTTATGTTTTGCTGGGTGCCATGTTCTCTACTTTATCAATTGATACATTTTTGTATTGATAGATCTTTGGAGGAAGAATTAGCATGTCTTACACATTTAGGCATGCCTAGCACACAGAGGTACACTTCGAGAGTGTAATAAAAATTATTCATCCTGTAAGTTGCCCTAATAAAAATAACATGTTATATAAGGGCATTGTTTGTATGAGATTATCCAGCAAGTATATTTTATTTATTTTATATCGTGTGATTTAATGTTTTACATGGTATCAAAGGCGACCCTAGGGAAAGCTAAACTCTAGGGGGGTGTGTGTTGGAAAGAGCCGTAAACCCTTAGAAGGAGTGCATCCACTATGCACTAGCTACCACGATTACCCATGCATGGTGTGCTATGCAAATCTTTGCATGATCACTGTATGTTATCAAAACCATTGCACTCCCACCGTGTGTTATTCAAATCATTGCTCACATGGTTTAAGCCTCGATTCCAACTACATCAATGCCATATGTGACCCATAGGGGTGGATGTTGCTGAATCTGAATTTTATGAGTTGGATCATATGCTCTACAACCTCAAATACAAGCTAGAGGAAAGATGTTGATTTCTCAATGAGTTCGTAACAGGGTTCAATGAGCTATGAAAGTTTTTATTTTTTTTTGTTTTTTTTTGTTTTTAATTTGATTTGGTTGCTTGGATAGGGCGTAGACCCTTCTTATCAAGGTGAACCATATTATATCGTGATAAATTGAATGCATTGAAACTGTGAAGTTGTGCAGAGAAGTTGGATGGGCTATTATAATGGAAATGGAGTGTATGTAAGACATCTACTCGAACATAATGATAGATGATTTGACAAGCATCCTAAAGAAGTATATTTGGTATTCTTGTTGATTGAACTCATGTTCTTATGGTTAGAGTAATGTTTGTTCAAAATAGTATTGAGATAAGATTTCATTGATGATGATAATGAATGGTTAAAAGAAAATTTCTATGAAGTAGTAATCAAGTTTTCTTGTTTAATACAATTTTTTGTGTACACGAGATATTCATAGATTTTTTGCTTTCATGAATGATATTAATACTAGCTTTTAATTTCTAGTGCATCAAAGCAAGATTAACTATTCATATTTACAATAATCAAATATTCTTTCAAATGGTCATTTATTTTTCATAAAAAAAGTTTTCTTACAATTCTCTCAAGCAAAAAATATAATAATAAATTTTAGATCACGTCAGATATGTAGATTAGAAAAAAAAATTGATTTTTGGTAATGACCATTTTAATGCATCAATAGTTCAGTTCAATTAGAAATGTGTAATATATGGACAAGATAAAGAAATATGAAAAGATAGGAGAATAGTGTGTGCATGTGTGTATGCACGTGTCTATGTTTGGACACATATAGTTATTCTATATTCATGATGTATGCATGTATATTGCATAAATATATGCCTATGCATTTTTAAGTACATGTAGATAAATATCTGATGCATACGTGCAATTTACCACCGTTCATTAGTTTTTTTATTATTGAATATTGTAGACCATCCCTGTTAATCCCAAGCCTTTTCTTAACAACTTGACTGGGAAGACGGTCATTGTAAAACACAAGTGGGGAATGTAATACAAAGGTGAGTAACCTTGTGTTTTTTTCCCATGAATTGCATTTTTTTCTCATTTTTTTCGATGGTTTTTTTTGATTTCCTTGCTTTGGTGGATTCCTATATGAACCTACTAGTGTGCAAAAATTTAATATCATGCAGCATGTTGTATTTCAACTTTCATTTCCATTTTGTTTGGCACTTTCTAATAAGTTTTGTATGGAAATAATACATTTTAAATAAAAAATCCAAAATATATTGCTAGTTTGAAAAATATTACCAAACTAATATGTCTGGAAACAACGTAACAATTTGTGTCATTGTAAACGACAGTCATTTCCACCCTATTGAATTTTAAAAATCAAAGGTGGCATTGTGAATACTGGCTATTAAATTTTAAAAATTTTAAAATGTAGGCATTGGGAATAATGGGAGAGTATGGAATCCAACTTAGTGAAAAACAAGGTTAAACAAGCCATATCCATGGATATTTGTTCTAGAAGTACATCCACCACCATGGCTGTCGTTGCAAATATCACTCCAGTTCCTGGGAATTCATAAGAATCCATAAAACCTTCCCCACATCCAAATCTTCTCCTCCATTTCTTTCTTTCGGTCAATTTAAACCATTGGGGAAGAACTTAAGATCGCCATTAGAAACACTGAAAAAGATCGAAGATGTGATTATGGTTTTAAATGTGATGGAGATGAAGAAAAGAAACATTGTGATTAAGGGAGAGTGTGTGGCAAGCATAGAGTGTAGAAAGAGGAGTGAGGGAGAAAATGGAATTTGGTTAGATTAGTAATATTTCATCTGTTCTCTTTAAGAAAACATTCAAAAGTAGATGTTGACCAAAAATTTATGGAGCTTAAGTGCATCGTAGATGGTTATTCAAGTAGAGGAGTTGTTTTATATGTGGTGATCTTAAATGGGTCTATGATATCTGACCAAATTATGGTTGGCAAGCAGGTAACAACATTGTAGAGTACATTATCACAGAGATGCAAAGTCTGATCTATGGAATAGGCGGCAAGGCTAGAAGAGTATGGCTCATGGGTATCCCCACATTCCAAACTTACATCAAGTGTAAAGTAAGCTTTCCCTCTCTAGAGATTATTTGGGAACTTTATCCAGTCACTGTTCCAGTTGGAAACCTAAATCTTAGCCTCATCTCAACTGGAAAAATGATTCTTTTTTTTTACTTTTTTCTCTCAATTTTTCTATTGCAATATATCAGTCACATATGCTACCCATCAATGACTCAACTACACACTCACAAAGGCACACACAAACACATACACCCACACACTATTCATATGTACCATAATGTCAACTATTGTATATAAGCATGCATAAATACTTCATATTTTACTAGTCGTGCATTTGATGAAGTTTTAAAAAAGAAGAAAAATGGGTGTAGGAGCAAAACATCTACATGTGAGAGTGGCTCTGGCTGGCAAAATATTGAATCTGGATTACTTACAAAAAGCACAACGTGCAGCCCCAATTACTCCATTAACCTCGACAAAGAAACTCAAGTTCGAAACCATGAGTTCATTTCTGCAGGTTATGCTTGCTCAAGTTTATTGTCGTGGCTCTAGCAATATAAAGATAAAAAAGGGGCAATGATAAGGTGCCTATTTGTTTTATTAAATATGAAAAATGACCTTGTCATACTCGAATGTATCTATATACTTTTCTTTCTATCAAATGATTTGTTTTTTTTTTCTTTAATCATGATTTAGAGTGAACCTGCCAACTTCAACAAATCAAGGGATTCTTGCCACAAGTGGCTTCTCCATTTCAATCCAAAGAAAACCATCAAGTTAAATTCATCTTCTTCATCTTCAGTTTATGCATCATCTCTTGATCAAACTACCAACTTAACTTGGCCGCTCACTTAGAAATCTATATAGCCAAGATGCAATACTGAAAGTAGAAACAAATCCAAACTGAATCTTGTGTCAAACCCAAATTCAAGTCCGAATTTGTAATCATCAAGCGAGGCAGACATTGATGAAGATCTTGATTTTTAAAATTCAATAACGTGGCAATGACTATCATTAACAATGATGCCCATTGCCATGCTATTTCCAGATTCACTAGTTTGGTAATATTTTTCAAACATGCATCATATTTTGGAATTTTTATTTAAAATGTATAATTTCCATACAAAACTCCTTTTTAACTTTCTTATAATTAACCATGGACTGATACGTGAAGCTGAGCAACACAGAAGAATATGTTGATGGATAGTTCACTGGAAATCTTGGGGAAATCTTAATTCAGTAATTTAAAAATAGGCTCATGATTATCTCGTTGTATGAAATTTCTTGCAATTGGAAGTTAGTGTTGCATGCACTAGTGTATCTGTTTATCAGCGACATTGTGTTGTGTTCTTTATTGGTTTGTAAAATGTAATATGTTATGCTCCTAGTACAGGTGTAAAAATGTTCTCTATCTGGGTGAAGTACCAAAGGACAGAACTAGAAGATGCTGACCATGCCTGAGAGACCTATATGTGTGTTTTTAAGCTCTTGATTATTTCCTTCTGTTGACTTTGATGGTATGTGTATTAGCATAAAAGTACGTGCATTTGTGTTTACACACACACACACATGCACGTACATACATGCACAAGTATACATACATGCAACTGATCTCAAGGTTAAAAAGAGTGTTGTTGGAAGTGCATCTAGATACAAAAAGGGCATTGGCAGATAAAAAGGAGTTGGAGGTGGAGAGGAAATACAGACTAAAACTAAAGGAAGCAATGCTAATGGCCATGGAGGGACATGCTCGGGTGCTAGAGTAGTATGTAAATATTAAGGAGGTGGTGGCAAGAAAGCAACGTAAATTTCACAGACAGATTATACTTTATGCACTATCATTAGATACATTGATGAAGAATAAAATGTAATTAAGTTTTGTTATGTTTCAATTTTAACTATGTAAATTTTTTTTTATATTATTTTATTAATTGATTTTATCTTTTGTTAATTATAAACAATGGTTTATGGTTTATGTTTTTATAAAAATATGTAATTAAATTTTATGTAAAAAGTTAAAAATGTGAAAATAATTTTGGAATGAAAATAGCTAGAGATTTTTCCCTCGCTAATTTAGCTAAAGATTTTTCCCTCGATAATTTAGCTAGGGAATTTTCTCTTGCTAATTTTGATAGGAAAAATAGTTACTCTTTAATTTTTGTGATAAGCACTTTGGATTAGAGGTGTCAAATGGGCTGATTCATGCCTTGCCTAGCCCGGCACGGCACTAGAATTTCCCATGCCCATGTCATGTCATGCCGAGTCCAACCAGGTCTCATGCTGTGTCTGTCCCAACATGGTACCGTCGCCTGGTTGGCTAAGTACCTTGGCATGAGCTGAGGTACCAATACCGGACTACCTCGTCGGGCTGAGGCTCAATCTGACTGGTCTGGAAACTAGGCGGGCCCAAATCCGAACCAACCCCAACCCTAAAGGCCTATTATCTATTATAGGCTTATGGCGAACAGTTCAAATATTTAAAAAAAATTATTTGAGATTTAGCCGTTGGATTTTGCCTCCAAGGCAATGGAGCAAAATTCGACGACCCACATGATTCTACCCCAAAAAAATTATTTAAAAATTCAAAAAAAATACTTTTTAAAAAAAATTCTAAATTTTTTTCTATAAAAGCCCCCCATCCCCTCTATAATTTTTATGTTTTTCAAAAACATAAAATCTCACATTATCTCTCTCTCAAACCTCTCTCCTAAAATTCTCTCTCTCGGGATTTCAGCTCGGCTATTCGGGACTTGCAACTCAGGCTCGTCTTTAGTTGGTATTTGCATTGGTCTTTAGAAGTTAGATTTTTGGTGCACGTTCTTTTCCTTTACGCTACTTTATGGGTATCTCAATTTTTTTCTCTCTCTCTACTCTTTAAGCTATCCTCTTATCTAAAAAAACTAAAAAAATGAAAAATATAAAAACTAATAAAATTAATTTAAATTTAGAAAAAGAAAATCTTACACAAAAGTCCGAAGTTGTTGAAACTTTGGTTTCTCTAGTCGTCTCAGCCCAAATATCTAAAAAACAAAAACAAGGAGGACTTCTATAGTTTGGACTCATTTTAATATAATAAAATAAAAAAATATTAGGGGTGAGGAAGAATAAACGCCACTATACAAATATTGTAAAAAAACTTTAACTTGTAAGAGTGCGTAAGGGACTGGACATCCTAAACGGCATGCCGAATTATGCACCAAAACACATTGTGCATTAGATCCCAGGCAAACCTAACTTAGCTCTACATTTTTTAAGACTTGATCTAGTATAGTCTCAAAGTTTACCCCCTTCATATGCCATAGCGAGTTGGGTTGATGGATCTTTTGATCAGATTTTTGGAAGATCCAAGGATAGTGAGCATCATGCAGACATATTTTTAGCCTACTTATCATAGGTTTCCTAGGTTCGCGTCTTGGAATGACATACTAATATATAATAAGTTAGAAAAATAATTAATAATTAATGAATTTATGGTATATAGTAGAGTGGTGTTTGTGACGTCTGATATCTGGACTAGTCACGGTGATGCATTTTATGCATCTCTCACCGCCAACTATGTAGATTCTAAATGGCATGTGAATAAAAAAATTTTAGGATTCTCCGAGATTCTCCATCCTTATGATGGGCCTACCATTTTTCAGTGTATTATAAAAATCTTTAGAGAATATAAAATTCAAAATAAAATTTTTAGTATCACAATCGATAATGCATCTAATAATGGAGTAGCGATTAACATGTTTGTTAGGAATATTAGAGACGCACCATTATGAGAGATTTTCCACGTCTGATGCATGTGTCACGTGGTTAACATGATTCTACATGTAGGGATGAAAGTGTGTTTCCTCGCTTTGGAAAACATATGTAACTCACTAAAATATATTTGCACGCCTCGCAAACAATTGGAGCTCGATAGTCTCTCTTTGTCTGCAAATCTTATGAAGAAGAAATTCCAATCGGATATGAGACATTATTTGAATTACACATACTTAATGTTGGTGTCATGTGTTGGATACAAACACGTGATATCCGACTACATCAATAGTAAGAGTGACAAACTTTTTATTGACGACACTAACTGGGCTTTAGGAATTTAATTTATGAAAATCCTGAAGATTTTTTATGACATGAACATGTGTTTGTTGGTTTATACTCCCACGACTTGCATTGCACTCATGTACATATGCAACATTAGTAGCATATTTAGGAAGTATCGAGCTGATCCGAAACTTAGCCATATGGTTACAGATATGGAAACCAAGTATTTAAAGTACTTGTTTACCATTCCATCTTTTTATTATCTCGCTACATGCATGGACCTTAGGGTTAAGGTGGAAGATGTAGATAATATTTTAGCTTACATTTCCTTGTGCATGAACCTGGAAGACTCGCCTGAAGGGTTCATTCATGAGAAGTTGACTGACCTTTTCGCATACTATGATACTACATATGGTGATAGTATTAGTAAGGTTGTGAGTACGGACATTGATACCATATTAGGAGATGATGATTTTTACATTTAGTTAGCTAGGGGGAAACAACAGGGTGGACCGTCGAATAGGAGCGAGCTGTCTCAGTACTTAGATACTGATTACTACTCAATTCTATCACATTCTGATACTAAGAATCTTGATATATTACAGTGGTGGAAATCATATGAGTCTACCTTTCTCGTGCTATCTAAGATATCATGGGATCTATTGACTCCTCTGATGCCGAGCGTAGCATCAGAGCCTACTTTTTCTATTGCAGTGAATGTGATTTTGGATAGGAGATAGAGATTATGTCAAGATATTGTTGAGGCTTTAGTATGCATGAAGGATTGGGAGGATTCGATGTTTAGCATCAAGGATCGTGCTGGGACTGAGAGTGAGACTACGGTGAATGCAGGGGAGTTAATTGCTGATGATGATCCATGTGATAGTGATATTGATATTGAGGTTGAGGATAATAAAGATATGAGAATGGATGATTGATAAGGTTGCTACTTGATGCTTGACAGTTGATGATTGTTGTATTGCGACATGCCAACAGCTACACTTTTGTTAAAGTTATGCTTTTTCTTATGAGTTATGCTTGATTCTAATTTTTGATTTTGATATTTTGTACTTATTTTTAATTACACTGTATTTGATTTAGTTTGGCCATTTGGCACTTGGCTTTGTGAGTGTGACTTTGTTATTTTTGTTAAATAAATTTTGTTTTTATTTTTAATAATTTAATTAAAATTCTAAAATATAATTCGAATAAATTATAATCTAATTAAAATATAATTAAAACAAATAACATAAAAAAATAAACTTTATAACTATTCAAATATTTACAATTTACAATTTAAATATTTTTAAACATTATCTGATTTATAATTTATAATTACATAAATATTCTAAACAAAAAAAATAAAAAAATAAAAAAATAAAAAAAAAATTAAATTTTTTTAAACCTCCTCGTACAGGCCTGACCAGGCACTACCTAAAATAGATCATGCCACCTAGCCATACTAAGCCTTGCTTGAATAAACCGTAGGGCTAGGCATGGCATGGTTACTGTAGACGTGCCTTGCCCAGCACGGTAGCATGGTTGGGCCTGAAAAAAACATGCCGGGCCAGCCCGACACTCCTCGTTTGACACTTCTACTTTAGATTGGGAAAGGTTTCATTATTAATCCATCGTTATATCCACTTTAGCTATAGAAAAACTTTATTTAGCTTGGAAATTTTTAAAAGCTATTTGTTATTTTTCTTTTAGTGATCTCTAACTATCAATATATTTGTTTATATCTCTGTGTATGCATTTATCTATCTATCAATCTATGTATATATTTATCAATCAATCAATTTATCTATCGATCTATTCGAATCTATCAATCTATCTGTAAATATGTCTATCAAATTATCTATCATTTTGTATATCAATCTTTTTATCAATCAATCAATCTATCTGTCTATTTATCAGTCTATCAATATTTATATCTATCAATCTATGTCTCTATCTATCTATCTATCTACTTATCTATCTAAAAATTTTCTTATCTATCTGTCCATCTATCTGGCTATCAATCTATCAATAAATTTCTCTTTCAATCTATCTTTCTATATATATATATTTTTATCTATCTATATATCTATCTATCTATTTATTTGTCAATCTTTCTGTTAGTCTTTATATCTATCAATCAATCTATCTGTCAATCTATCTATTTGTCAATCAATTAATTAATCAATCTATCTATTTATCTGTCTGTCTGTCTATCTATCTATCTATCTATTTGTATATCTATCAATCAATAAATAAATCTATCTATTTGTCTATCTATCTGTCTATGTATCTATATATCTATCTATCTATCAGTCTATCTATCTGTATATCAATCTATATATCTATTTGTCTCTCCGTCTGTCTATCAATCAATCTATTTATTTGTCTCGCTATCTGTTTATCTTTCTATCTCTCTATATGTCTATATATCTTTCTATCTATCTGTCTATCTATCTGTCTATCTATCTATCTATCTATCTGCCTATCGACCTATCTATCTATCTACCAATCTATTTGTCTATCTATATGTCTGTCTATCTATCTTTCTTTCTTTCTATATTTCTATCTTTCTATTTGTCTATCTATCAATCTTAGTATCTATTTGTCTATCTATCTCTCTATTTATTTGAATATTTATCTGCCTATCTATGTGTATCTATCTTTCTATCAATCTATCAATCTATCAACTATCTATCTACCTATCAATCTGTCTATCAATCTATCTATCCATATGTCTATCTATCAATCTATCTAACTATCAATCATTTTTTCTATCTATCTATTTATCAATCAATCTATCTATGTATTATCTATCTATATAGCTATATGTCTATCAATGTATCTATATATTTGTCTATATATTTGTTTATCTATCTATCTATCTAAATAACTAACTAACTATCTGTCTGTCTATCTATCTATCTATATATTTATTTATCATGCAATCTATCGGTCTATCTATATGTTGATCTATCTAGATATCTTTCTATGTTTCAATTTGTCTATCTATATATCTATATATTTTTCTGTCTATCTATTTCTGTATCTAATATATATTTATATGTCTATTTATATGTTTTTCTATCTATCTATCTACCTACCTACCTACCTATCTATCTGTCTGTCTGTCTATCTATCCATATATCTATCTGTCTATCCATCTATCTATCCATCTATCTATCTTTCGATATATATATATGACTATCTATCTATCTATTTCTCTATCAATCTATCTATAAATCTATCAATCTTTATATCAATATTTCTATCAATGTGTCTATCTATCTATCAAATAATCTTTCTATCTTTCTATCTATATGTCTACTTATCTATCCATGAATATGTCCATCTTTATATTTATCAATCTAACTTTCAATCTATCTATCAATCTATCTAAAATTCGGTGTATTAATCTGTCTATAAATCTATCTATCTGTCTTTCTGTCTCTCTGTCTATCTATCTATCTATTTGTCTATTTATCTATCTATTTATATGAATATCTATTTGTTTATCTCTGTCTATCTATATGTGTATCTATTTGTCTATATGATCTCTTTATCTATCTATCTATCTACCTAACAATCTATCAATATGTCTATCTATCTATCTATCTATCATTTTGTTTATTAATATTTTTATCAATCTACCTATCAATCAATCAATCTATCTATCTATCCATCTATTTATCTATCTGTATATCTATTTGTATTTAGCTATATATATATATATATATATATATATATATATATCTATCTATCTATCTATATATCTTTCTATCTATATGTCTATCTATTTGTATATCTATATATCTATATATCATCTTCTGATCTATCAATCTATCTATATGGAATTTCCCCATCGCTAAAATAGAATAATGACAAATTATTGATGAAAATTATCCCAATCTAAAGTGCTCTTCATAAAATATTAACGAGAAAAATCCCAAGCAAATTTTTTAATGACGGAAATTCCATAGCTAATTATAATTTTTCTCTTGCTATTTTTGATTGTAATTAAGAATAGTAATTATTATTTTTCGATTGAAAATGTACAGAAAATTCTTTAGCTAAATTAGCTATGGAAAATCCCCTTCCAATTTTAATTCCAAAGCTATTTTCACAATTTTATTTTTTTACAAAATATTTAATTACATATTTTTAAATTTTTATTTTAAATTGAATAAAAACATATACTATAAACATTATTTAAATTAACAAAAAGAGAAAGTAGTTAATAAACTATTCTGATACAATAGTTACATAGTTAAAACAAAAATATAACATAGGTACATAATTATTTTAAACTAAATCATTATCCTCACCATATGATGCATTTGTGATAGGTTCTCATGTGTGGATACTCTGCTGGAACTCTGTGTGCTATTTATCTTGTCAAGGCTGCTAACTTTGACTCCATATATGTCATCTCCTATTGTATTGTATTCTTCATTTTTTTCACTTATCATTCACTTCTTTCATTTTCTACATATACATCAATTCAAACTTAAATGATATGAAGGTTGGAAACTTATTAATTTAGCAAAATTATATATATGACCATCACTTATATAGCAATTACCATTATGCATGAAGGATTCTAATTCAGAGAATTATGTAGTTTTGCATCACATATATAGCATTTACCAGTCATTGTGCAAGATTTTATCCATAAAACAAATTTTGAATTTCCAACAGACTATTTTAGAACATGGAAGAAATAAAATAATTACCCAATAGCTATTGGAATCATAACCAAGAGAGAATCCATTAAAAGATTGATGTCCACTACCAGAGCCATATGGCACATCGTGAGAATGAAGCATGTATTCGGTCTTCTTGTACATCAGCTTCAAAAATAACCCGTACATAAGTTGGATAAAGAAATCAACAGTACTCAAATGAATATCTTTTAGTTTATTGAAGCTCATGAAATATTTTGGCTTCCAGTCCAACAAGGTTTCCCATTACTGATTCCATCAATTAGGTATATCTTTATGAATTCGCCTACAGGGCGGGTGGAATCTATGTTTCTAACCTCAATTCCTTCCGAAGAAGTGATTGATGTTGATGCGAAGGATGGCCAATCCATATCTAAGTTAAGATACAAAAAAAATTGAAAACATCAAGAAGATTCTTGGGCTGCAACAACATAAGCAGTATGATAGTGTCAAAGCAAAAATATATGGTCATTTCATGATAATGGCAGATCAGGATCATGATGGCTCGCACATTAAAGGTTTAGTGATCAATTTCAATCACTATTACTGGCCATCTTTGCTTAGGGTTCCATCATTCTTAGTTGATTTTATCACCCTAATCATGAAGGCAACACATATAAGTGGTAGAGTTGTACCCTTCTACACCAGTTGAGTTTATCATATAATACTTTAACCAACTGAGGAGGATGTTCATCATGCACAACTTAATGAAAAAGTGAACTGCAACAGCTGCTAAAAAATGTCATCATATCTGCTACAAATATAGCAATAGCGATAGCTTCAAATATTATCACCTAAAAATGGAAAAAAAAACTATGGATCTTCCCTCATAAACACAAACTATGATGCATAGGTGCTAGTAGAATTATAGTGATCAAGAGGGTAGTGGCACTGACTGACTAAGAAGGGAGTAAGTAGCAGAAAGGTGGTAATGGTGACACTAATAGTGGTGGCATAGAAAATAACAGCTAACACTAGGGTCTTAGCTATTATTTTTTCTCGAATCTATGATGGGCCAAAATAACATATTCAAACCTTTCAGTTATGCAAACGATAAGGCTACCTATTAAGGACTCATAATTTAACTAAGAAAACTAAAAAGAAGCAGCATTCTTCATGCATATTTTTGCCTAGTCATATTCATGATCACCAAACCAACATAACCCCACCAGATATGAAATGCAAACCCCAACTTAACAAATCTAAAACAAATTACAACGTGATTTATGCTACACACTGGATACGCATAAAGAAGCAACAAGGGGGTACATCTTGTTCCACTCAATGGCTTGCACTGCATTAACTGGTTAATCTTATAGTCTATGATTCCTTTTTCACTTGAACAAAAATAATCAGAGCTCATCTTCTTCCATGCCTTACTTTTGACTCTGATATAATATCGTGTTTAAAATATTTATATAAATGTTACATATATATAAACACTATAAGAAAATCTCATATAACTAGGGATAATTCCCTAGCTAAATGGGTATTTTTCATCGCCAAACCGAACATAGCAACGGATTAATGACGAAACTATTCCCAATTTAAAGTGTCCGTCACTAAAATTTAGCGAGGAAAAGTATCCCTAGTTAATAATTTAGCGATGGAACAATCCCTATCTAAAAAAATAATTTCCCTAGCTAAATTAGCAAGCTAAATGAGAGATTCCGTCACTAAACAGATATAATGACAGAAGCTTTCCCTAAATAAAGTGCTAGTTGCTAAATATTAGCGACAAAAAAAGTCACTGGCAAAATAAATCTAGCGACAGTCAAAATCACTTGCTAAAAAAAGTTATCCCTAACTAAATTAGCTAGGAAAAATTCCCAAGTTAATTTAGCAAGGGATTTTTCCCTTGCTAATTAAGCAAGGGAATTGTCCCTATTTATTTTAATTTTAAAACTATTTTCAGAATTGATCTATTTTAAAATTTTTTAATTAAATAATTTAATATTTTTATATAAAATTGAATATAAAAAGAAACTATAAATGATAATTTATAATTTTAAAAAAATCATTTAATAACTTATTCTAATATAATATTTTACATAATTAAAACAAAAAAATAACAAAATCTTATTATATCTTATTCATCAATGTATCAACCGACAGTGCATAACGTATAATCTATCCATGCATTGACGTTGCTTTCTCTCCATATATTCCTTCGATCACCAACTTTCTATTGTGAAAAAACTGTCAAAGTCAAGGTGCATCATGTCTAGTAAAAAATTCTTCACTTATACAAGATTCTCATCTGGAATAATGTACCATATCTGTAAGAAATCTAAACCACTCAATCAACGCAAAATAGATAAATAAAAAGCTATATTTTGATAAATATATAATACTACTGTATATATGTACATATGTACTAGCATTTCACTGGTACATATATTATTGTAGTATAGGTACATATAAAATGTAGTATTATGTGTACATATATACTAAGTACATATATACTCAGTATATATGTACATAAAATACTATAGTATTATATGTACGTATATACTACAATTGTTGTTATTGTTGCCGTTGCCGCTACCTTTGCCACTACCACAACTGTTGCCGCTGCTACTGCCGTTGCCGCCAATACCGCCACTACTACCACTACACTGTCATTATTGATAATAAAAGTAGGGTGAGTGATGATGCTGAACTGATGAACTTGAGATTGAGCGAGTTTTTGACGAGGCAGCGAGCTGCTTCACCCAAAATAGGACCCGATATTCCTCCTGGACCAGAATTACACCACACTACATGAGCATCATCATCATCATTCTAAGACTTAGTACTATTAGAACTAATTATTGCAGAACCTAGAGCAAAAAAACTTATTTACTCATACGTCTGCTTTGTACCATGTGATAATTGCATATTAATACAATTATTAAGATTTTTAAGACCAACTTCTAGCTTCCTAGCTAGCCAGAACAAGAAATATATTCATCTCACATCTTTAGGAAAAGTCTAATATCCATATCTTTTATTACCTACATCAGTGAGCAAAGCATGATAATGACCATACCAGCTTGAGCAATTATATATTTAAAAGTCTGTCTGTGTGTAAATGGGTGTGTACGTATGAAAATATATACATGTCTACAAATAAATATATGCACCCACATATGTATATACTCGTTAGATACATACGTATATACTACAATATAAAAGTACATATATACCAAGTATATACGTACATATATACTACAATATAAAGTATGTATATACCGAGTATATATGTACGTACATACTGTAGTGTTATATGTACGTATATGTAAATACCTAGCCTTAGATGACCACACACTTGTACTTTCATCCAGATATACATACCATCAACGACAACAGAAGAAAATAATTTTGGACTTAAAAAACACGCATATAGGTCTCTCAGGCATGGTCAGCATTTCTAGTTCTTTTTCCTCTAGTACTCCACACAAATAGAAAACTTTGTTACACCTACACATGGATCATAACAAACTAGATTTACAAACCAATTACCGATAATAAGTAGTCACAGATCTGAACTACGACGATGCATATCTGCACAAAATAAGAGTGTCAAGAACAAACTTACATTTGCGTGGAATTATTTTTTTTGGTTCATCTCACAATTTCAGAAGCCAATGTGTTGTTCCCAGTACCATGGAGGACCAGCAAAGGCTTTTACATACCTATAATAGGCTAAAACTCTTCCCAAAAAATTCGAAGACACACAAACATATTCACGGATATATAAAAACAGTTATTATAGACATGAACAAACACAAATTTTGATAGTCATATAGCTTCAACAAAAATTTTAAAGATGAATATTAGTAATGATGTTTATAGAGAGAGAGTGCAAAAATAAAATGTTTTAGGAATAATGAAGATAACAGAAGCTAAGCCTCCTTTTGATCAAGCTGAAATCGGTAAATATGGGACCCATGCATTGGAAGGACCATGGCAATGTTTGTATGCTTTGAATCAGAATTTTTTCATTTGTCTCGCATAATTTGTTATGCAAAGATTTATTATTAGATTAATTGGCAAAGCAAAAAACAAAACCAGAATAAAAAAAATTAAAACCTGCAAAAGAATCTCATCATGTTTTGCTACACATAGACAAAAATCAATAATAGTTCAGAAATAATTCTTATACGAAAGCATCCTTATAATTAGTAGGAATTTCTACTAGCCTCTCCTGCGGGGTTTCGCAACTTGATCTCGAAATGCTATCTATTGCATTTTACAAATTTTTATATATAGTTATACACATAAAATTAAACAAGATGTTGTATGTTGTAATACATGTAATTATAAATATAGTTACATGTGGTTATATATATTGTTACACATATAGTTATACTTCAATTTATACATGTAGGTATATATATTTATTCATATAATTTTATATATTTATACATATAGTTATGTATAGGTATAGATATAGTAAAATATATTTTTATAAACTAATATAAACAAAGGTATATTAAATAAAAGTTGTTAATTATATATTTAAATATAGTTATGTATAATGATTTTATAGTTATACATATAATAAGATACAATTATTTATAGTTATATGTTATTATAGATATAGTATATATAGCCATAAATATTTTTATAATATTAAACATATAGTTATATATAAATATATTCATACAAATAGTTATACATAAATATATAAAGTTATAAATAAATATATAGATTTAAATATAAGTATACATTGTTACAAATATATTTATATTTAATTATATATTGTTTTATATAGTTATTCAAATATTTATATATAGTTATACAAATATTTATATATAATTATACATATATAGTTAAACATAAAGTTATATGTTATTATACATGTAATTATAAATATTGTTACATGTGGTTATAGATATAGTTACACATAGAGTTATACTTATATTTATACAAATAGGTATATATTTTTTTATATAATTTTATATATGTATACATATTTACAAAAATAGATATATTTAATTATATAAAGTATTATATAGTTATACAAATATTTATATATAGTTATATACATATAGTTAAACATGTCGTATGTTGTTATAAATGTAATTATAAATATAGTTACATGTGGTTATACATATAGTTACACATATTGTTATACTTAGATTTATACATGTAGGTATATATATTTTTTCATATAATTTTATATATTTATACATATAGTTATGTAGAGGTATAGATATAGTAAAATACATTTTTATATACAAATATATACAAATGTATATTAAATAGAAGTTGTAATTTATATATTTAAATATAGTTATTATAAAGCTTTTATAGTTATACATATAAAAAGATATAATTATTTATAGTTATATGTTATTATACATATAGTATATATAGCTATATTCATACAAATAGTTATACATAAATATATAAAGTAATGAGTAAATATATATATTTACATATATGTATAGATAGTTACAAATATAGTTATATTTAATTATATAGAGTGTTATATAGTTATACAAATATATATATATAGTTATACACTTATAGTTAAACATATTGTTGTATGTTATTATACATGTAATTATAAATATAGTTACATGTTGTTAAACATATAGTTACACATAGTTATACATATATTTATACATGTAGTTATATATATATTTTTATATAATTTTATATATGTATACATATAGTTATCTATAGGTATATAAATCATAAAATACATTTTTATATACTAATATATAAAAATGTATATTAAATATATGTTGTTAATTATATTTTTTATTATATTTATGTATAATATTTTATAGTTATACATATAGTCAAAGACAATTATTTATAGTTATATGTTCTTATACCTTTGCGATCCAATGGGAAGAAGACACAAAATAGAAAACAAACAAGTTCGGCTTACAACATATCAGAACAAAGTAAATGCGGTCTTGTATTTTAGGCATGCAATTTATAAATATAAATACAATTTGAATCCCCCTAGAAACACATGATGACATCCACATAACAGAACAAAACTGAAACAAAATAAGCAAAGATTAGATCCACATCCAGATATGGCAACAAAGTTTGTCTCATCCTGCTAAAATTGTTTATGACTTGTTGGCAATATAATTGGAAAGACAATCAAGACCCTCGTAGAGCCCCTCGCTAGAGGTAGCACAGGTGCTCTGAATGTGCCAATGGTGTTGGTGAAGAAGTGAAGTCCTAGCTTGTCAGTAATTTCAGCTGAATCCATCAAATTGAAAAGATCTTGCTTATTGGCAAACACCAGCAAAACTATATCTCGAAGGTTTTACTCGTTTAGCATCCTATGCAACTCATCTCTAGCTTCAACAACTTGATCTCTGTCATTGCTGTCCACCACAAATATAAGACCTTGGGTATTTCGGATGTAATACTTCTAGAAAGAGCGAATCTTATCTTGACCCCCAACATCCCACATAGTGAAATTGATGTTTTTGTATTCAATAGTCTTCACATTAAAGAAAATAGTAGGAATTGTGGTGACAATTTCATCAAGCTTCAACTTATACAGAATGGTTATCTTACTGCTAGAATCAAGTCCTAGCATCAAAATCCTCATCTCCTTATTGGCAAACAGCCTGCTAAACAACTTTGTGAACGTAAACCTCATTTCTTCCACTAAATCTAAATCTCTTTATCATATGGCAGTAAAGAGATCTAATGAGAAAAAGTAATAGAATCTATAGACCTTAAGAAATGGTCACCAGAGAGGGAGGTCAACCTCTATATGTTCTTATACCTATAGTATATATAATTAAAAATAGAGTTATATATAGTTTACATATAATTATATATAGATATATTCATACAAGTAGTTATAAGTAATTATATATAAATATATACAAAGTTATAAATAAATATATAGATTTAATTATATGAATACATATATGTATACATAGATACAAATATAGTTATATTTAATTATATAAAGTATTACATAGTTATACAAATATTTATATATAGTTATACACATATAGTTATAAATATGTATGTAGTTAAAGATATAGTTATATATAACATTTTTATAGTTATACATTTAGTAAAATACAATTAAATATAGTTATATATTATTATACATATGATATATTTTGTTACAAATATAGTTATATAGAATTACTCATATAGTTATCAAATATTATATTTTTAAATAAATAGTTATATATAGTTATTAATATAGTTATAAAAATAGTTTACATAGTTATAAATATAGTTAATTATAAATTATTAAAAGTTTTATATAGTTATACAAATAAATTTGAACTAGTTATCATATAATATGATAACAACACACTCTTAAATGCACAATTGAATTACACTACTATAGAGAAAGAACTTATATCAACAATCTTTTCTTTTGGCAAATTAATATCATATTTATTAGGAACCAAAGTCATAGTATATACTATATATTCTATAATCAAATATCTCATAGAAAAGAAAGTTGTCAGCCCTAGATTGATTTGATGGATTCTACTATTACAATAGTTTGAACTAGAGATATTAGATAGAAATAATCAACATTGAAAATAACTTATCAAGACTAGAAAAATAAGATAGAAGAGTTGTTGAAGAAGATATTAGATAAATATTTTTATTTGAACAAATTATAATATTGAATAAAAATTTAACTCCATGGTATGTATTATTGAATGAACCTTATCATTGCAAGTAGTACACTGATCACATTTTGAGGCAAAGATTATAGATGGAAGATTAGTAGTATCTTGCAATAATGTCACTTTTTTCTCCTACTCTCACGAAATTTTGGAACATGTTAATATTTATGTGCTCATGTATTTTTCTTCTCAAAATTAATGCTGATATTTACATATATATGCATAAATATATATGTGCATATACACTACGCTATGCACACACACACATTTATACATCCATATACATTACTATACTTTATATATCAACATACACATTTTTGTACTTTGTTATATATTCACACATGTATCAACATTTTCAAAGTAGTGTGTATATACTTGTATGCATGCATATACTACTATACACCCACATAAACACACACATATACATATATACATAATGTATTTTTAAAGTTGCACATTAAACTATTATATATATGTGTGTGTGTGTGTGTGTGTGTGTGTGTGTGTCTAAATGTATTTAAAATATTTTGATTTTGAAAATTTAATTAAAATAAAATATTATATGTTGAACACAATTTATAAAATATTGTAAATTCTTTATATTTAAAACAAATATGTGTGTGTGTGTGTGTGTGCGAGTGTGTGTGTGTGCGAGTGAGTGTGTGTGTGTGTGTGTATGCGAGTGTGTGTGTGTGTGTGTGTATGCGAGTGTGTGTGTGTGTGTGTGAAGCATATTAATCCATAAAATGAAATTATGAATTATATATATGAGCTTCTATTTTATTCAAATATTTGTTTTTTTAATATTTATATTAAAATAACTATCATTATACTCATATAAATAAATGAAGTTGGCATATTTGTAAATTATTTTGTTTTTACTATTATGTTAAAAATGAAAATATAGTTCATAAATAAATAATTTTGTTTTTGTTTTTCTATATAATTTTTTTATTAAAATATTAATGTTTATGATAAATTTCTAACTATAATTTATTGTGTTTAATAAATTTTTAGAAACTTTAAAATTCAAACAAATATAATGTAGTGCATATAAATACATGCCTTTAATGTTTTGTGAAAAATAAATTATTTCATTAATTATGTTCAAACAAAACAGATTTCCATATAAATACATGAGTATATTTTTCTACAAGTAATTATTTTTTTTTATTTTATTCAAAATATATAAATGACCATATATTTATATGAATTTGTTTTTTAAAATAATTATTTTTAAATTTTATTTTAAATTTTATTTTAAATTTTATTTTAAATTTTATTTTAAATTTTATTTTAAATTTAATACATTACAATGCTTTTTTTTGTAATTAATAAATACATTTCAAACTTTGTTAATTTTATAATAAATATTACATATTGCATATTATGAGGTGCAAATTTTATTTTATAAATAAATTTTAATTTTAAAGTTTTATCTTTGTAAATTGAAACTACATCACATATATATTTTAGAATATTTTTATAATATTTATTACACAAACATATTGTTATTTATTTTGAAATTTACAACTTGAATTTTAACAAATGAACATTTTATTAGAAATCTATTATAATTAAATGATATTATGTGAAACAAAAATACAAACCCTAAACATATTAGTTCATAATGATTATACAAACATATAAAAATATAATAAAATTACATTTAAGGTTGAAAAAATTATATTTTAGTTCCTAAAATATATGGGAAAATTATAAAGATTTATACAATATCCAAAAAAAATATGTATGAATGAGATGAATGATATGGATGGATATTAAGTTTCCGAAGCATGTAGTTATACATGTTGTAGATGTAGTTATATATAGTTTTTCATGTAATTATATATATATTGACATATGGCTATGTAGAGGTTTTGATGTAGATAAATACATTTATATATAGTAATATGTTGATATACATATTGTTAAATACATTTATATATAGTTATATACCTATATATAAATATATATTATGTTGTTATATTTATATATAGATATGTATATGTATTCTATTTTTATAGTTATAGATATAGTAAAATACACTTATATATGAATTTCGAATTATATCACACATGCATATTGATATATAGTTATGTTTAAATACACTTATATAAAATACACTTATGTTTATGTATGTTGTTTATCCATACTATTTATATATAGTTATGTATATTGATGTAGATATCAAGTAGGCATACCTTATACTGTTTATGCATACTATTAAATACATTTATATAAATACATTTATATAAAGTAATATGTTGATATACATATTATTAAATACACACGCACACACACACACACACATATATATATGTATATTAAATATACGTTGTTATATTTATATATAGTTATGTTTATGTATACTATTTTTATAGTTATAGATATAGTAAAATACACTTATATAAGAAATTTGAATTATATCACACATGTATATTTATGCATAGTTATGTTTAAATACACATATATAAAATACACTTATATTTATGTATACTATTTATGTATATTATATATATATAATTATGTATTTTGATGTAGATATCAAGTCAACATACCTACTATGCACCATCAACATCTACACAATGAGAATGCATTATATCACAAATGCATGAAGTATATATACTAATAAGTTTATATAAGCAATACAAGCTTACCATGGTGTTAAATGAAGAAGAATTTTGGAATAAAAAATAACAGAATCAAAACACACACTCTTGCATTAAGATAATCGATGAAGAAATAAGGTAGAAAACGTACCTTAAATTAATAAGAAATCTCGTTTATATTACTCTTCGCTTAGGTTTTGATGCATCGGTGTTGAGAGATAGAGGTGGACTGCGCGGGACATAGCCGCTTTGCTTGTCAGAGTTTTCTCTCGCGTCTCGACAACAAGTGATTATATAAATTACCAAAAAATTAAAATTGTTAATTATAAAAAATTAAATAAACAATATATATATATATATATATATAATACAAAAAGGCTAATTTTTTTTATTTATTATCAAAATTTTTTTAACAAAATTCATGTGCGTGTAGCAAGGTACACATGAAAATCAAACACCTTATAATTTTTTATTATAAAATTAATTAAACAATAAATATATAAACAATTTAAAAAAAATAATTATTTAGCCTTATAAAAAAAATATCAAATAGCTACACAATTTACAAACTTTATATAATAAGACATATATGAAATGATGATTTGTCTTCTAGCCACTCTCATAAGAGTTATAAAATACTCTTAATGTTAAAAAATATATAAATATATATATTTTATGGTTATAAATTTTTAAAAATTCATATTAATTTTTATTAAGATAATATGAAATAATTTTAAAGGCATAAAATTTCATATTATTTGATATCATTAATAATTTTTAAAAATCAAAAAATTACTTAAAGTTAGAAGATAATTAAAAAAAGGTATATTTATTATTTTAATAAATACTGAATATTAAAAGCTAATAGTAAAAATATTACTCAATTGTTTAATTATTATAAAATTTAGTAGGGGCAAACATCTATATATTTATTCAAATTTTGTATTAATTATTTTTTTAAAAGTTTCCTATCATCATAAAATTTTTTTTTACTTATAATAATTTTAATATTTACTAGTTTATTCGTCAATTCAGATATTTTTGAAAATATTTTCTATTTAATCATACAATGACTTATTTTATATTTATATTAGTAGAATTTTAATGTATGTTAATTTAATTTTTAAAATATCATAAAAAATTATTATACTTATAAAATTAATTATTTAATGTTACTTTAATTCAAATTTTTAAGTTTCTTAATTAAAAATTTTAGAAAATTTTTTTGTATATTTTTTTAAAAAATTATACATCATATAAATAGTTATTTTAGTCCTTGTTAATATATTTTTTTATATTTTTATATTTTTTAAATTATTTATTTATAATATTCTTTTTTTTATAATTTTATGAGGAGGTTGTATCTTTCAAATATCACTAATCTATTGACCATTAAAATACATTAAATAATCAAAATTATATAAAATATTAAAAACTAATAATAAATTAAAACAAATTAAATAATTAAAGATTGTCTAGGAAAATTACGTCGCTAAATCCATCACTAAATCCGTCACGATATTTCGGATGTAATTAGCTAGGAAAATTCCATCACTAAATCTGTCGTTGTATTCCAGATGAAATTAGCTAGGAAAATTCCATCGTTAAATCAGCCGTTGTATTCTGGATGTAATTAGCTAAGAAAATTTCGTCGCTAAATCTGTCACTATATTTTGGATGTAATTAGCTTGGGAAATTCCATCGCTAAAATCCATCACTATAATCTGGATGTAATTAGCTAGAGAAATTCCCTCGCTAAATCCTTCGCTATATTCTAGATTTTATTAGATAGGAAAATTCTATCGCTAAATCTATAGTTATATTCTAGATTTTATTAGCTAGGGAAATACATCTCTAAATCCGTCATTAAATCGGTCGCTATATTCTGGATTTTATCAGCTACGGAAATTCTTTCGCTAAAAACATCGTTATATTCTGGGTTTTATTAGCTAGAGGAATTCTATCGCTAACTTTGATGCTATATTTCGAGTTTTATTAGCTATAAAAATTCCTTCGCTAAATTCGTTGGTATATTCCAGGTTTTATTAGCTAGAGGAATTACCATCCCTAAATCCGTAGAGAATATCCTCACTTTTCTTGAGCAAAATTTAGGACAATATTCTATCGCTAATCCGTTTCAAATTTTTATTTTATTGAAAAATCATAAATTCCTTGTTATTTCCTAGCTAATCCCTTGTTATTTAGCTAGGGATTAATCCCTAGCTAAAATTCCATAGCTAAATGGATATTTTCTTTTAGTGATATATATATATATATAACACTTTTATAAATATTTTATAGTATATATATATCACATTTATATAAACATTATAAATATTGTATATTTATATAAAAATTTATATGTTATATAAATGTTTAAAATATGTATAAATATTTTATATGTTATTTAAATGTTATCTAAATGTTATATAAACTATTATATAAATGGAATGTGTTATGTAAATGTTGTATAAATGTTTATAAACATTTATACATATGTATAAATGTTTATATATAACATTATATGTTTATCTAAGCATATCATGTTTATATATAATGTTATACATTTATATTTATTAAAGTATAGATATTTATTTTTTATTGTCATACTATTATATAAATGTATAAAAGTTTATATATAATGTTTTTTTATAATATTTTTAGAGACAATCAAAAAAGAACCCATATATTTCAACTACAATAATTTGTTCTCTCATCCTTCTATGAGAAAGCAAATTTAATTAAGTATTTCTAGTCATATTACTATTGATGTATCACAATAAAATATAATCTATTAAAAAATAAAAATATAATTATCTCAAAAAAAAACATCATTAAATAAAATCATTATATAATATATATTAGTCATATAAATTTTAAATTTCTAAATATTTGATTCATAAATTCATGATATGACTTAAAAATAATCTAAATTAGGCTTCAATTTTATGCAAATGCTTTAAAATCAAAATATAATTTCAACTAATAATGGTAGGGTGGGTTGGTTGGTAGGGTATTGAATTCACAACTACTTGAATATTGCGAGTTCAATCCTAATTCCTAACTAGCTATCAATATCATCATTTGTTTGGCCAAGAATTAATTCCTCTTGTGGTTCAGGTATATTGCCCTGGGTCATATACCACCCAATTATACACACACACACACACACCCACCCACCCACGCACACACATATATATCTATATTCATTCATAGATACATACATACATACATACATAGATACATACATACATATATATATATATATGTCTATATACACATATATATGTCTATATACACATATATATGTCTATGTACACATATATGTCTATATACACATATATATGTCTATACACACACACATATACATATATATATATATATATATATATATGTCTACACACACATATATATTTAATCTACACATATATATTTACACACACACACACACACATATATATATACCTACATATATATATATATATATATATATTTATTTATTTATTTATTTATTTATTTATTTATTTATATACGTAGATTTATACATATCTATATACATGTGTAAATATATATCTTTATATCTATACATATATATATATATATATATATATATACATAACATATATATATCTATATACATACATATAATCTATGTTAATGTCAATTCAATTTAAGCAATCAATATTGATAACTACAATAAAAAATGGTTTTTAATCAATCAATTGAGCTTGGTTTCTATAAACATGTATGAGTACTCAATGCACAAGTTTCTTGGCTAACATAAGGTTAAAGAGAGGTATATAATCATTTCTCTCAACAAATCTTACCATTGATATATCAAAGAGGTCATATATAATTGTCTTGAACTCGAGATTTATTTCTTTTGAGCGAATAAATGTATCATCACATCAAAACATGATCTGTTCTAATTTAAATTTAGGCAAAGCAGTCAATATCAATGGACTATCATTAAAAATCGAATTGAATTCATTAGTTGAGCTTGAATATAAAGTAGAGTACAATAGTGTGTATTTTGAGGAGATATGTGAAGGAAAGGTACCTGAAGAATGTTCTCCAGCTCCCTGAATACAAAGTTAAGAACTCCATGAGACTTACCATGTGAATAAAATTCCGAATCATTTTCTCTTTAAAAAGTAGATTGTATTAAAAAAAATAATACTACCTAAAGTAAATTATCTAGGCTACTTCAAGCTGGGACATCTCCTCATCAAATGCATTAAAAGTTTCCAAAACTTTAGGTGCACTGGCAAACTGCATGAACCTTCAAATGAAAAAGTGGCAATCAACTTTGGTTAGAAAAACAATTGGTGGGTATTGTTTATAACCTTTTGAGTGTTCCTTTGGTAAAGCAAGTTTCATGATCTTAGAATTGATCTGCTTTGATCTCGATTGAAGAGCCTGCAAGACCTCTCAGTGATTCTATGACTTTCAACTAACTCATGAATGGCTTTAAAAGACTATTATCAAGCTTCTTTGTCTTCCCATTGCTCGTGATGAACAAAGAACCCCTACAACGAACAAAAAATCAATGAAGATATACATACATATATATATCTAGTGAGAAAGAAAGATAAAGAAAGAGAAAGATTATATACGCACATGTAGAAGATATTTCATCATTATAGATAAAGAATCAAACAATGATGATTTAGGTGATAGTTGGAGCACAACATAGTATATGGGTGTATTTGCATTCTTATTCTCCAATTATATGTACTTCCTCTTATTTCAATAAGTTTTTTTATATTCATTTATACGTATAGAAAATGAGAATATTAAGCTTGTGGTGCAGATCCAGGAAAAAGAAAAAATAAAAAAAATGAAAAAAGATGATCAAATCAAATTTTGAATATTACGGTGCAAGTCTAAAAAAACATGCATAGAATCATAGGTCCAATTGAGATAAAAAAAAGAATAGCTAAATTTGTAGAATTCAAATTCCAAATTATAAATAAAACTCAATGAAAAATATCGTAGTGATCAGCTGAGAAGAAAAAGAAAATGTAGATATGATACCATCAAGACTAAAACCAATTCTAAAATCCAAAACAAAGAAGATTAGTTTATAAGAAATGCTCATATTCTTCTAACATAAACTCAAATGTAAAGCCAAATGAACCACATGATAATCATTCATAAATAAAGAAACTATGATTTTTTGGGAATTAGAAACTTGATTATCAGTTAATGACAGATTGTACACCGACAACCTGCATCGTCGTGATTTTCAAGTGAAACAGATACATCACATTAGAATCAGTTGATGAACTTGAGTTACTTTCTTTTGAAACGGTAAGATCTAGCACAGAATGGCATCTGCGGTTCATATTTTATCATTCATACCTAATAGATCAAATTTAACTCTAGAAAAGTTAAATTTGATCTCTCATGGTGTTTTTTTTTCTTAAGGTACATAAGCACAAAACAATATGCATACTTTTTATTTCTTAAGTTATAGAAGTAGAAAACAATATGCATACATTTTGTATTTGAAATCCATAAAACCCAAAAAAATTAATCATTAAAAGAACAAAGTTTACACTAACCATATGTTGTTTCACTCATAGTGAAGAATCAAAATCATATAAATGATGTTAAAATAGAAAAAAAGAAGAAAAAAAATTAGGGGAAAATGAAAAAAAAAATTAAAACCAATTAATCTGTATCAACCAAACTCTGCTAGTGGAAAACAAATTGAGAGAAAGATAGAAATGTAATTAGTATTCTGAAGGAGAAGAGCACTGTTAATCTTACTTGGTAACAAGAAGAGTTAAAATTATGAGTTGCATGTGCTCATGTAGTCCTGTTTAACTTCTCCTCTCTTCCTCTTCACAAAAATAGATAAAAAGGTTTAAGTGCTTGAATGCCTTAGTATTTTTATATTATCATGGAAACTATAGTAAAAAAATGAATGTAAATATATAAAAAAAAGACAATATATAAAGTAAACTAAAATTATAAAATTAAATAATATAAACTAAAAAAAAAGAAATATTTTTTATTTACCATAAATGATATTTTTCATATAAAAATATATTATAATAAAGTATTTTAAATATAATAAATATATATAATATATTACACACACACACACACACACACATATTATGGTTATAATTTTTATGAATTCAATTTATTTTTTATGAAATAATATGAAATAATTATATAGGCATTAATTTCATATTATTTGATATAAAAGTATAATTTATAAAATTCTAAAAATTACTTAAAGTGAGAAGTATAATAAAAAAAGTTATATTTATTATTTTAATAAAATGAAATATTTAAAATATAGAAAAGATCTTATTCAATTGCTTATTCTTATAAATTTTAGTAGGGACAAAAATAAATTTAAATTCAAATCAACTTAAGGTGAGTTTGGTAGTACTTTTAAAAGTGTTTTATAGGGATAAAAAAATTATAAGTGTTTTTAGGACAAGGACAAAGAAATTTCATTATATATTTTAAATAACTCTTTTAAATCCGAAAAAAATACTTTGAAGTGTTCTTTTAATAACCACACTGACATATTTATTTTTTAAATCATCAAGATTTTTTTTATAATTAAAACATATGTATTTATCTTTAAATATCAATTTATTTTTTTTTTAAAATTTTATGAAAATTTTCAATTTTTTTATAATTCAAAAATTTCAAATCTTCTAGTAAATATTTTTTTTAAAAATTCCTATAATCATAAAATATTTTTTTATTTTAAAAATAAATATTACTTGTTTATTGTTAATTGAGATATTTTTAAATTTTTTTATTTAATCATACAATTAATATATTTAGCTTTTTATTGTAGTATTTTTTATATATGTTTATTTATTAATTAAATATCATAAAAATGATTATAATTATATAATTAATTATTTAATGTTTTTTAATACAAATATTTAAATATCATAATTAAATTTTTCGGAAAATATTTTGTAATTTTTTTAAAATTTTATAATCATAAAATAGTTTTTTTAGCCTATATTAATATAAATTATTTATTTATAATATCCGTTTTTATAATTATATGAGAAGAATGTTGTTTTCAAGGATTGCTCATCCTAAACCATGACATCCTTTAATATACAAAATTATATAAATATTAAAACAAATAATATAAAAAAAATTAAATCATTAAAGATTTGCGATGAAAATTATCCCAAGCCAAATAGCTAGAAAAAATTCATAGCTAAATGCATATATTTTGTGAAAATTATCATTTAAGGAAAATCACTAGTAATTAAATATAAATCATTAAGAAAAAATTCAGAATATTATTTAGCGAGTGATTTTATCTTTAATTAATTAGCAAAGGGAAAATCATTTCTAAAATATTGCTAAAATGCCCCATTCTTTACGTGAAAATTTATGATAATAGTAGCTAGGACAATTTTCATCAAAATTTTCAAATCTAATTCATCTCAAAATCCATGATAATTTATAATTCAATGTAAAATTAAACATCTCTTAATATTCCCTAGCTAATGCCTTCGCTAATTAACTTGGGATTATTTCCTTAGCTAAATTTTGTAGCTCAATAATATATTTTTTATAATGAAATAAGATATAGATAGAT
>JAREIK010000432.1:0-50462 GCA_029783825.1 Sapria himalayana
AGTTCACAAGGAGTAGAGGCTAGCACAAATGCATAAGCTAATGATGAGAAAGTTGATTTAGTTTTAAATGAATATATACCTATGTAATGTTTTAGTTTTAACTATGTCCCTATTGTATTAGAAAAATTTATTAACTAATACTTTTTGTAAATTATAAATAATGGTTTATAGTAAATGTTTTTTTCAATTTAATATAAAAATTTAAAAATATGTAATCAATTTTTTTGTAAAAAAATAAAATTGTGAAAATAGCATTGGAATAAAAATAGTTAGGGATTTTTCCCTTGCAAATTTAGCTAGGGAATTTTTTGTACATATTCAGTTGAAAATTATTAATTACTATTCTTAATTATGATTAAAATTAGCAAGAGAAAAAATATAATTAGATAGGGAATTTTCAAGTTAAAAAATTTGCTAGGAAAATTTTGTTCTCGTTAATATTTTGTAACTAACACTTAAGCCAGGGAATATTTTTGTCATTAATCCATCATTATTCTATTTTAAAGACACAATAAGCCCAAATAGCTAGAAAAATTTCTTTGGCTATTTGGGCTTTTCTTTTAGTAGATAGATAGATAAATAGAATGATAGGCAGATAGCCAAATTGACAAAAAAACAAATAGTCAGATAGAGAGATAAACAGATAGATAGAAGATAGATAAAGAGATAGAGAGATCGATAGATAGATAGATAGATAGACAGATTGATAGATAGATAAATAGACATATAGGCATATAAACAACTAAAAAGATAGATAGATAGACAGACAGACAGACAGATAGATAGATTGACAGATTGATAGACAGATAGATAGATAAATAGATATGTAGATAGATAGATAAGCAAATAGACATATAGACAAACAGATATATAGATAGTGTAGATAGGTCGGCAAGTAGACACATAAATAGATAGATTCATAAATAGATAGATAGACATATATAGATAGATAGATTGGTAGATAGTTAGATATATAGATAGATAGATAGATAGAAAGAAAGATAGATAGATAAATAGCTTGATAGACAAATAATAGATAAAAAATTAATAGATAGATATAAAGACAAATAGACATATTGACATATTGATAGTAGATAGATTGACTGATAGCCAAATAGCCAGATAGATAAATAGTCAGATAGTCAGATAGATAGATAGACAGACATATAGATAGATAGATAGATAAAAAGATTTCAGATAGACTAATAGATAAATAGACACATAGGCATATAACATATAGATAGATAGATAGATAGAATATAGATAGACAAATAAATATATAGAAGAATAAAAAGATAGATAGAAAGATAGATACATAGATAAATAGATATACAAATATACAAATAGATAGATAGATAGATATATATATAGACAAATAGATAGATAGACAAATAGATAGATAGATAGATAGATAGATGGACAAATAGATAGAAAAATAGATAGATAGATAGAAAGTCAGATAGATAAATAGATAGATAGAAACATAGACAGACAGATAAATAAATAGATAAGGGGGCTATCCTGCCCCGTCACTCCCTGTAGCACCTTGCTCCCGTGTGGCTTTCCTAGAACATTTCTTCTCCTCTGCATGTGCTTGGACCAAAGATTATGATCGCTTAGATTCATTGTGTTAGTCCATAAACCCTATAGTTTCTGCTACCATATGGTTCTTCTCTTGGTTCGAAGCTAGCACCATCACTTCATTGTATGTGACAACCTAACTACAAAATAGTTTATTGAATACACATCCATGGCTGTAAATAATTTAATATACACTCCATAAAAACAATATGCTCCATTAAAACAATACACATTCACAAATATATAAAAATTAATTATAGACATGAACAAACACAAATCTGAGTTGATAGTCATACAACTCCAAAAATATCTAAAAGATGCCAGGAATGATGTTTAGAGAGAGAGAGAGAGTAAAAAAATAAAATATTTCATAATAATGAAGTTAATAATAGCTTAGCCTCCTTTTTCTTGTAGAGATCGGTAAAGATTGAACCCATCCATAGGAAGAACCATGACAAAGTCTTAAGGCATTGAATCAGAATTTATTCATGTGTCTCACATCAGATGTCCTACAAAGATTCATAGTTAGGTTAATCAGAAAAACATAAAACAAAACTAGTATAAATAAAAATGATACCACCAAAAAATCTCATCCTGTTTAGCTACACATTGAAAAAATCAAAAATCATTCAGAAATAATTCTGATACAAATTCATCCTCATTATTAGTTGGTGCATTTTTGCTAGCCTCTCCTATGTGGTTTCGCAGCTGGTTCTTAGAATGCTATCTGTCACGTCAAGGCAGCTAACTGTGACTCCATATAGGTGATTGCTGTTGCATTACATTTTTAACTTTCTTTCATCTCATCATTCAATTCTTTAATCTCTTCATTCATTTCTTTCATTTTTGCATTCTTCCTTCAAATGAGTAATCTGCTCATCCTTCACTTCTTTAATTTCTTGTATTTCTTCCTTCAAATGAGAAATCTACTCATCATTCTCTTTCATTTTGGTCCATAACTTCAAAACATTCATTTGTTTCCATTACTTTGTTCGACTACCTAACCCACCACACTATAACAAATGAATTAGAAGCACAACTGCTACAAAATGTCACTCCCATCAAGCCGATGCCATACACTCGCTGGTTCTTATGACCTTCTATGATTTCCAAATAGATAGGATCATAGTCAATTGGTTGAAGATCCATAGAAGCCTCAACTTTTTGAGAAGCAACTCTCACACGCTCCTCCATGAGTTCCTATGAAAAAATAGAAAACAAATAATTTTCTAGATATACATAAAATAAATTTAATATTTTGATTCCAAACTACTTTCAAAATTTACTGTAGTATTATAAAATTTTATTATATAATAGATTCTTACATAATAATCTGAGACTTGTTGTCAACAAACTGACCATCTACTTTTTTCACATGCATCCTCTGAAAATCTCATAAAAATTGAGATCTCGGCCCAATTCTCCAGCCTAGAGTATGTATTTATAAAGTCAAAAAAATGTTAAAAATTTAAACAAAATTAATAAAACCATCCACAAATTTGATTTATTTGACTATTAGGAAAACTACTAAATATATAAATGTTTTAAACTTTAAAATTGTACAATCTCGAGCATGCTCAATGCTCGACTTTGACCCATTGTGTGGCGAGACATTCCTGTACCGAGTATGGCTAACTGAGTCCCTTGATTTTTGCTAGCAATCTCTTATTTTTTTTCTTCACATCTGGCTCCTCCCAATGCTTAAGACACTCAAGCCAGTCATCCTCAGATATAAAATATGCCTATCTTTTAGATTCTTCAATTTATAGACAAAATCTAAATACTGTTCAACAGCTTTTCTCTCCCACAATAGCTTTATCTTTCCATCAAATTTGGGTGCCATGTGCACTAATTCTACATATAGAAAAATCACCAAAAATTGATATTAATAACAATGACATTATTATTTACTGCTTGAATAATAACCAACATATTAGTTAACTAATTAGATAAATAATTTTCAATACTTTTATTTCATTGTTTTTACCTAAAGTCATTAAAATTAGAATCCCTTGTCGATTCCAAAACTTTCTTCCATGAAAATGCTTTAGAATCGATCATTTTTTTGAAAGACTTTATAATTATAGCTGAACACTTGTTATATGGAATAAAACTGTACATAAATACATAACATTAAAAACAAGCAAATCAATAATATATATAAAACCCACTAAAAGAAACATCATAATTTTTTATTCAAGTAATATTTACATATTTCATATACCTTCAACCACAATCTCAATTACTAATAGCACTGAATATAGAGGAAGACAGTATTTGATGATGTCGATGTGTTGTAAATGGGGGAACTATCGTGTAAATGGTGGTGTAGAAATTGATGATGGATCAAAAGTGTGTGTAGAGAGGGCAATGAGTGGTGGGCTTATATCTAATAAAGGTGATGGTAGAGGTGTCAATGATGGTGATGGTGATGGAAATGGAGATGGTGATTGTGATGTTGAAGTCTGGATATGGTTGGTATTTAATGCTACTAAATTTGCAATGTGATGTAAAATACAGATGAATTTCATTCATTTCTACATCCACTCCACCTCCATAATGACTAAGTCCTTTATGTGCCATCTACTATACAAAAAATAAAAACATAGAACAAATAATAGAGATATGATGAACAACCATGCATCTAAGAATAATACACACCAAAAGATTTCAACAAAATATAAAAGTCTTTGATAGTATAATATTATAAAATAATCATAAATGTTAAATTATCAGCATCACTATCATCATCCAATGGATCTTCTGATTTCATCTGATTCTGATGGACGTTCCAGCTCATCTTCAGATAGAAATTGATCATCTTCAATTTCTATTATGCCACTATTTGAGTCACATAAATTTTCTAGGTCTTCATCTACATGCACAGGCATAATATTATTTATATCATCTTCTTGGAATGCCGGTGCAATAGCTAAGTTTGTACTTCTTTCTTGAGATGTTAGTACTTCAAAAATTATCGAGCTTTGATTTTGCAAATCATCCACCAGTCACTCTTATCACGAGATAAACTTCATATGATAATAATATACTTGAGTGGCTTGAACTACCATAATAAATGGCTCATATCAATTATATTGTGTTTATGGTTAACATCCATTAGCTTATAATCTGAATGAATCTTTGTACCCACATTTCGTGTAGGATCAAACCACTCGCACTTAATAATACAATCCTATTATTTTCAAGTTGAGGATACTCCAACTCAATAACTTTTGTGAGTTGACCATAATAATCAATCTCATCTGCACTATAACCTAAGCCTTTAATGCATACACCATTATTCATTGTTGCTTTAGAAGAACCATGCCCAATTGTGTGAAATTTATATCCATTGACAAAATACCCAGGATAGGTTTTCACATATCTAAATGGGCCTTTACTTAGATTCTAAATGAAAATATTGGAATTTCCAATTGAAGATCATTTACCTATTGCATTAATTAAAAATGATGTTAACAACTAAAAAATACTATAAATTAAAATTTCAAATAATTAAAACTAATAATTCTCACATAGTTTTTGAACCAATTCAGAAAATCTGTTATAGCATATAATTGACCTCATTGCTGGAAATTATTGTTGCCTATTTTTTTAACTGCTCAACATAAATACTGCACAAATATAAATAGATGAAAAAATGTATATCAATTTTTAATTATTCCTATTAAGGAAAAAATTACACTGATTAAACCTTCAACCATTTTGGGTATATATACTCAATATATGGTGCAACCTTTTCACAATTAGGTAAAACATAGCTTGCGTTGCTTTGTACTCTTCATTTGTCATACATCTTTTCTTTGCTCTTCCAAATGCTCTTCCAGGGGGCTTGAAGATAGATAGCTTGTCCATAGAATTATCTTCTACCGACACATGACCTTCATAATTTCGAGGCACATTTCTAATCTTTGTATTAATATGATCCTCAAAATAATAATAACAAAAAGATGATGCTTCTTCTACTAAATGCAAATTGAACTTTCAACTTTTCCTTGTTTCTAATATTCAATTTCAATTTACAAAGATACCTACAACCAAAATAGTAGGTTTCAATTATATTAAATTACAATATTACTTTATGTTTGAAATAATAAAACATAATGACTTAGATGTATTTACCTGTCAAAAGGATACATCCACCTATATTGTATGGCCTTGCTATCCTTGCTTCATATGCCAAATGAAATGACAAATGCTCCATTGAGTCAAAAAAGCTCGGTGAGTATATCCATTCAAGCTTACAAAATAACTAGTATGTCATTCTCCAGCCTCACCATGTCATATTTTGATTGTGGTGGCAGTTAGCTATTTGAAGAAAAACTAACTTTTATAAGGACCTTCCAAACACTTAGGGAAGTAATTCACGAAATGCAATTGGTATTAATCTATGCATAAATACATGATAGTCATGACTTTTCATTCCAAATAACTTAAGATTCTTTATATCCACACATCTACCCATATTTGACACATATCTATCAGAATTTGAAATTTTTAACCATTCACACAATATCTATCTTGCCTTCTTATCAAGTGTGTAGCAAGCTTTAAAGAATTTTCTTGTTGTCTCGTTAAGTTTCAATTCAAGACGCTGATAGTAATCATTCAACTCTTGTCTTGATTTTAAAGTGTATTTTGTTTTCGTCTATATTAAGGATAGTGTTGAAAACATTGTCAAACACATTTTTTTAATATGCATTACATCCAAGTTATGATGAATTAAATTGGACTTCCAATAGGGCACATCCCAAAAAGTACTGCATTTCCTCCATCCAAATATATGCATATTGGTCTATTAGTTCTAATAGTATCCTTTTCAGTCACATTCTTTAGACCCAAACTCTAATCTCTGTCAAAATTTTATCTCCTGAACGAAAAGCTAGTGCAACTATCATCAATATTTTATTTTTTGAAATGCATTTTTTTTCTACGGAATGAATGATTTGTAGGTAGAAACTTATGATGATTATCAAACCATAACTATTTACCACTTAATTTAGGGTAAATGCATCTGAATTTTTCATGCAATATGAACATTCAAATCATATTGCAGTACTCCATCAGACAACATTAATATGAAAAAAAGTCACTTACCATCCACATAAGGGCTGCCCGCATAATAAAATTTTGCTTCTTTGAGATGTCATATGTTTCACACCAACATCCCACATTATAACACTACTATATGGGTTGTAAGAAAACATCCAGCATGTCTTTTAGATTTTTTGGCCCTGGAACCAATATTGACAAAAACATATATTGCTCCTTTATACACACCACGAAGAAAATTATAAGGTGTCACTATCACTAGCCATGTTGAATAGTAGTATCCAATTGGCCAAATGGTTGAAATCCATCAGTGCCGAGACCCAATCTCACATTTTGACTTTTAGCTACAAAATCTTGATGTATATAATTAAAATGCTTCCAAGCAATTGAATCTAATGGATGATGAATCAATCCTTCTTCAACCTCAAGCTCAAAATGCCACATCATATCATTTTCTGTATTTGATGCATATAGTCTCTGTAATCGAGGAATTATAGAAAGTAATACATCTTTTGTCCCATATCTGCAATACAAGGTGCCTTCTTAAACTAAAAATGATCACAAAACTTACTGCTAATTAAATCACTATCACCACCTCAATATAACATACATCCATTGAAACAACAATTTTTTCCATGATAGACATACCTCATAGTAACTTCTTAGTTTTGTAAAAGTTGTTCGTGACAAAATTATTATTCGGAATAATCTCTTTCATCAGTTTGTTACCTGATCAAATAATTTCTTAAACATATGATTTTCTTACATCATGCTCATTAGTCGAGCCACAGGTGACAATTGAATGTGTTTTACAATGAGGCCACAACTATTATCTACAACTTTAAGATTTCATAAAATTTTTGAGCTTCAGATTTGGTGTTCATCCATGTAATCTATATTGAAGCAAGCACCAGCAGCTTCCATGACATCTTATATGGTATGTGTTTGATGTTTCTTCACAACATGCAAATGATTCAATATCCTTATTTTGGTCAATGTTAAGAGCCATTGTACTTTCCCATGATAAATCCAAACAAAATAATTTGGTACTAAGCCATATTTAGTGAAATGGTATCTTATAGTATTTACATCATAAAAAGAAATATTCTGACACTTGCAGTTATTACATGGACACTTAATTTTTTCTCCATCAATCCATTTCGATTGACTACACACAAAGTTGATGAAAGTTTCAAGCTCATCAAAATTCTTGATTCAAAATTCCATTCATAAACTTTTTGTTCATCCACTACGATCTGAACTCATTTTGCCTGTTTTATTTACAAAGAATAATGCTCAATCATTATTTTGAATGAAACATATAATTACTTCAAAATATACTACTTATTAAATAAAATTACTTATAGATGATTATTTAAAGATTAAATATTGTGAATATCGAGGCTATGCATTTAGAATCTGCATTAATAGATAATGCATTTTTTTAGAATGACAAAGATTAATAGATATCACGCTATTACTAGATGAAGGAGAAAATATGTGAATAGACAAGAAAGGAAAGCAAAAAATAAATAAATTGAAAATTTGAAGAGTAAGCTTCTCACACCTCAATGATGATCAAAAGCATAATTTTTACTATGATTCTACTCCATCTTTGAATATAAAAAAAGAATAAATTAATGAATTGATACCAATTTCAAGAACTCTTGGAAAATGAATTAATGAAGAATTAAGACATGAACAAAAACATATTTGGAATTGAAAACATATCATACAAAGTGTTCAACTAGAAAACATAGATATGAAGCAAGCTACAATTACAGATTCCTAGCCTTACAAATTTAAACTAATTAGACAAAAAATTACATATCATTAATATTAATATTATTTGTGGAAAATCAATCAAAGGATAGTTTGGAAATTAAAACTTACATACACCTCAATTAATACCTAATCAATATGAAGATGAGAAATTATTAATTTAGCAAAAATTATTGATATAACCATCACTTATATACTTGTGATTAATGATTTTAGTACTTGTAATGATTTACTATGAACTTCAAGATTAAAATTGTGTGCATGAGGAGGATCTAGGTCATATATTTACTTGTGGTAATAACTTCACTTTACACGATAACATTCACATACAAATATCTACTATATAATTTCAATGGAAAATGCAATATATGATAATAGTTAAGGTAGAAGAAGAATTTCAAAATAACAAATAGAAAAATCAAAACAAACCCTTAGCAGTTACAATGATCTTGTCGACACTCAAAATAAAAATGTTAAATATTATTTAATTTTAATTGAGGACTATAAAAAATGATAAAAATATATTATTGTATTTCAATGCTTTACAATAATTATTTAATAAGCATATGATAATATTTTAACAATTCTCATTTATTAGTAATAATGTTTGATAATACTCAAAATTCAATTAGAATAACAAAAACAAAGTATTTTGATGCATTCTGATGATATACAAATGTATTCCATATATAATTGATGAATTATATTTAATTTGATTTATTACAATTTTTTTTAAATGTAACAAATTTTTAATATGAATAAATAGTTTAAATAAAATTCAATTAAGTTCAATGATACTTGATATGTTTGTTAATATTCATGTCTCAGTTTTTTTAATGAATTTAACTGAGCTTGGATATTAATCAATATTTTTTAAATTATTCCACATGTGTTCAATAAACTATATATATCTACCCAAAAAAACAATATATATATATTATTTATATATATAAACTATATATATATATATATATATATATATATATATATATATATATATAAACATCAATTAAATAAATATGTATATATATTTACACATCAAAAACCAAAGGCTCAATAAACTAATTCTTGAGATAGATGTGAGCCTCCTTGGAGGTTGTAAGTTCAATCTTACAAGCTACAAAAAAATTGTCAGGAAAACAAATCATGCCTCATATAGTTATATTATAATTATTTAGAGTTTTATATAGTTATACAAAAATATATAAATAGTTATACACATAGTTAGACATAATGATGTATGTTGTTATACAGTAATTATAAATATACTTATATGTGGTTATACATATAGTTATACTTATATTTATAAATATAGGTATATATATTTAAATATTGTTTTTATAATGTTATTTTAGTTATACATTTAGTCAAAGACAATTATTTATAGTTAAAAATATATGTTCTTATTTATAGTTATACATATAGTTATACATATACCTATAATTATTTAAATATATGTTCTTATTTATAGGTAAACATATATTGTTTTGTATAATGTTATGTTTTGTTTATTTATAGTTACACATATACCTATATTTTAGTTATACTTATACCTATATTTTAGTTAAACATATATGTTCTTATACCTATATTATATATAGTTAAAAATAGAGTTATATATAGTTAAACATATAGTTATATATAGATATATTCTTATAAGTAGTTATACGTAGTTTTACATAAATATACGATGTTATAAACAAATATTAAGATTTTATTATATGAATACATATATGTATATATAGATACAAATATAGTTATATTTAATCATATAGGGTGTTACATAGTTATACAAATATTTATATATAGGTATACACATATAGTTAAAAATATGTATGTAGTTAATGATATAATTATATATAATGTTTTTATAGTTATACATTTAGTATAATACAATTATATATAGCTATATATTATTATACATATTGTTGTTTTTGTTAGAAATATTGGTATATAGAATTATACATATATTTATAAATTATTATATAGTTAAAAAAATAGTTATGTATAGTTATAAATATGGTTATAAAAATAGTTTACATAATTATAAATATAGTTATAAATACTTTTTTATATAGGCATATGATTATATAATTATAAAAGTGTTTAGATATAATATTGGTGTTTACAATATTTTTTTAAATGTTACTTATATATAATTATACATATGTAACACTTTTATAAATTTTATATAGTATATATATCACAATATATAAATATTATAAATATTATAAATATTATATATTTAAATAAAAATTAAAATGCCATTTAAATGTTTACAAAAATGTATAAACAAAATATATGTTATAATTGATAAATAAAAAATTATATAAATGGATAGGTTTATGTAAATGTTATATAAATATTTATAACCATTAATACATATGTATAAATATTTATATATAACATTATATGTTTATATAAACATATTAGTGTTTATATATAATGAATATATTTATATATATTAAAGTATAGACATTATATATAATGTCATATGATTAAATAAATGCATAAAAGTTTTTATATATAAGTTGTCTGTTTATAATAATTTTAGAGACAACAAAAATAGACCCATAAACATTAAGTATATTTTTTATGAAAGTTGCATAAGCAGGAAAACATCAAGCATTATTTATTTTCATAAATTACAGAAGGAGAAAACAATATGCAAACATTTAGTATTTGAAATCAATAAAAACCTAAAATTTAAACAATAAAAGAACAAAGTTTACAATGACCATTTATTGTTTCATTAATGTTGTAGTGTCAAAATCTAATAAGTAATATGAAAATAGAAGAAAAAGAAGGAAAATTGGGAAAAATAAAAAAAAATTATCCTCGAATATTCCGTAAAAACAAAAATCAGCCAGTGTAAGTAATCAAATTGAGAGAAACGGAGATATGTATATAGTATTTCAAATGAGAAGAAAAATGATAATATTACCTGGGAACAAGAAGAGGTAGATTTTTAGGTTGCTCCAATAGTCCCATTTTGCTTATCATATCTTCGTCATTAAAAGATAGAAAAAATGTTAAGTGCTTAATGCCTTAGCATTTGTTTTTCAAAGAAACCATATATAAATACTAAACTGGATTGTAAATATATGATACAAAAAATATAAGAGTAAATAAAAATTATAAAAAATAAATTTAATAAAATAATGAAATAGAATTTTATTTAACCATTAATATATTATTTCATAAATAAATAAAATATTATTATATAATAATAAAGTACTCATATATACATACATGCCTATATATATATATATATGCATAAATTAACTTATATGATTTTATTAAGGCATGAAATAATATAAAGGCATAAAATTTGAATCTTTTAGTCATTATAATATTTAATATTTGAAGTGTTCATTTAATAACCACAGTGAAATATTTAATTTTTAAATCATCAAAATTTTTTTGATTTAATTAAAACACTTATGTATTAATATAGAAATATTAAATTATTTTCTTTTAAATTTTATGAAAAATCTGAAAATTTTTTTATAATTCAAAATTTCAAATCTATTAGTAATTATAGTTTTAAAAAATTTCTATAATAATAAAAATATTACTTTTTACTTTTATTTTAATAAATACTTACTTGTTTATTCATTTATTCATATATATTTATAAATTTTTTAATTTAATAAACCATCTGTTTATTTTAAAGTTTTATTCGTAGTAATTTGTATTTATGTTTATTTATTAATTAAAATATTTTAAAAAATATTATAAATTAATAAATTATATAATATTTTTTAATATAAATATTTAAATATCATAATTAAATATTTCACAAAAAATTAAGAATAATTGTTTAATAAATTTAGAATAAAAAAATAGTTATTTTAGTCATATTTAATGTAAATTTTTATTTTTATTTGTATATTTATTAAATTTTATATTTATAATATCATATTTTTATTATTATATGAGGAGATTGTGTCTTTTAAGGATCGCGTCATCTATAGACCATAACATAACTTTAATATAAAAAATTATATAAAATATTAAAATAAATGCTAAAAAATATCATTTAATATTAGTGATAGAAATTATCACTGCCCAAATAGCTAGGGAAAATCCCTAGCTTAATGCATATTTTTGAGAAAATCAACATTTAAGTAATTATCGCTTTCAATTATATATAAAATCTAAAAAATAAATTTAAATAATTATTTAGCGATAGATTTTGTCTCATTTTAATTAACAAAGGAACTTCTGTAGCTAAATACGTCGCTAAAGTTCCAGATTTTCTTTGCGTGAATATTTACAAATATTTTAGTGACTAAAAATTTTCATTCAAAGATTTTCGATGCTAATTCATCACTAATCAATCGTAAAATTTTAATTTATTGTAAAATCAAATATCCCTTGTTATTTCCTAGTTTATCCCTTGTTATTTAGCTAGAGGAATTTATCCCTAGCTAAATTTTACTAGCTAAATAGACATTTTTTGTAGTGTATGTATTTATCTATCTTTCTGTCTATATATTTATCTATCTGTTTGTCTATCTATTTGTCTATTTATCTATCTGTCTATCTATCTAACTATCTATATAATGATCTATCAACCTATCTAAATATCTAAATATCTCTATATTTATCTATTTATGTATCTATCTATCTAACTATCTAACTATCTATCAATTAATCAAGCCATCTATCTATCTATTTATCTATCTATTTATTTATTTGTTTTTTTTTCTATCTTTCTTTATTTAATTCTTCCTATCTTTGTATCTATGTATATGACGTTCTACCTAATTATCTATCTATCTATATTTCTTTCTTTATTTCTTTTTATTAATCAATCTATCTATCTATTTGTGTATTTATCTATCTATCTATTTGTTTGTTTGTCTGTCTATCTATCTATCTATCTATTTATCTATCTGTTTGTATCTCTATATGTCTATCTATCTATCTGTCTATCTGTATATCTATAATTATGTCTATTTGTCTATCTGTATATATGTCTACCTGTCTATCTATCTATATATTTATCTATCTTTCTATCTATTTGTCTATATGGTCTATTTTGTTTAAATATCAATATATATATCTGTATATCTATCTATATATGTATATCTATCTATCTATCTATCTATATGTCTATCTGTATATCTCTCTATCAGTCTATATGTCTATCTATGTATTTATCTATCTTTATATCTATATATATGTCTATCTGTCTATCTATCTATCTATCTGTCTGTCTATCTATTTATCTATTTATCTATTTATCTTTGTATAGATCTATCTATCTGTATATCATTTTATCTAATGATCTATCTAACTATTTAACTGTCTATCTTTATATCTATATATATAACTATCTAACTATCTATTTGTATATCTATCTAATTATTTATCTGTTTAATTATTTATATGTATATTAGTTTATCTATATATCTATCTATTTCTTTATCTATTTGTGTATCTGTCTATTTTTCTATATATCTAACTTTTTATTTTTCAATCTATGGATTTATCAATCTATCTGTTTGTCTTTCTATTTTTCTATCTATTTCTATATCTGTCTATCTATCTATCTATCAGACTATCTTTTATTAAGTCTATCTATCTATATTTTTGTCTATCAGACTTTCAGGCTATCTATCAATCAATCAATCTATCTATCTATCTATCTATCTGTCTATCTATCTATCTATTTGTCTATATGACTATTTGTCAATATGTATAGTTGTCTATCTTTATTTTTATATATCTATGTGAATATCTATTTATCTATTTATCTATTATCTGTCTATTTATGTTTCTGTCTTTCTATCTATATTTCTATATATCTTTCTACCTTTCTAACTTTCTATCTTTCTGGCTTTGTATCAATCTGTCTATTTAACTATATGTATATATGTCTATCTATATATCTATCTATCTATATAACTATATATCTATCTATTTGTTTATCACTCTATCTATATATCTATCTATCTATTTCTATATTTGTATATATATCTAACTTTCTACATGTCTACTTTTCTACCTGATACCTGCCAGCCTATTTACCTATCAAAATGTTTTACTATCTACATGTCTACCTTTCAACCTGTCTACTTGTCTCTCTGTCTATTTGTCTATATGTCTATCTTTATGTCAATGTGTCTATATCAGTCAATCTATCAATCTATATATCTATCTATCTTTCTATATATCAATCAATTTATCTGTCTGTCTATATGTATATCTGTCTATCTATCTATCTTTCTTTCTTTCTTTCAGTATATCTAACTTTATATCTATCTATCTGTCTATCTATCTATGTATCTATCTATTTATCTTTATATCAATCAATCATATGTTTATCTCTCTATCTTTCTATCAGTCTATTTGTGTATTTGTCAATATGTCTATTTATCAATCTATCTATTTGTCAATCAATCAACCTATCTATCTATTTTCTTGTCTATCATCATATCTATCTATCTGTATACATGTCTATCTATCAATATATCTATTTATCTATCTAAAAATCTACTAGTCTATTAGACTATTTATCTATCAATCAATTTGTATATCTATCTATCTGTCTATCTATTTATCTACATATCTATATGTCTATCTATCATTCATTTTTCTATCTATCTATATATTTATCTATAAATCTATTTATTTGTTTATCATTCTATTTATATATCTATATATATGTCTGTCTATTTATCATTCTCTCTACCAACCTACCTATCTATCTATTTATCTTTATATCTGTCAATCAATCTATCTTTCTATCTTTCGAACTACCTATCTATCTTCCTATCTATCTATCTATCAGTCTATATATAGATCTATCTATATGTATGTCTACTATTCTATTTGTATATCTATTTATCTATCAATATGTCTATCTATCAATCTACCTTTCATTCTCTTTGTATATCTATTTATCTGTCTATCAAGCAATTTATCTATATAACTATCTATATATTTATATATCTATCTATATATTTGTCAATCTCTTTATATATCTACCAATCAATCAATCACTCAATCAATCTATCTATCTATTTATATACATGTCTATCTATCTATCTATATATATATATGTTTGTCAATCTCTCTGTATAAATATCTATCTATTGATCTATCTATCTATCTATTTACCTTTATAATTATCTCTCTGTCAATCAATCAACCTATCGATCCATTTATCTATCTATCTTTATATCTATTTATGTATTTATGTATCTATCTTTTTTTTTCAATAAAGTTTGTTTATTATTTATAGCCCTCTCTTTTGGCGGAGGAATACCATTTGTACAAGCTACTTCTACCCTTTACCCTCTTACAACCATTCCCCATTACTAAAGACTAATAATATAATCTTTCTAGCACTATTGAAATAACTTAAAATAAGTTTACTCTTTACTAAAATGAGTTTCCTTTTTTTTCTTTCTAGCACTTCCTGGAACATCCCTTCTATGCTGATATCACCCTTTTTATGCTATATAACGTATTGCCTGCATAAAATAACAGGAATTTCACCCACTTTGCAGGATTCCTTTCAACCTTGTTGCCCATATTCTCGAAGCTTTCCTCTTCTATCTGTCCTATTCCTTGACCCTCTTTGTTTAACAATATAGCTTTAAATTCACATCTTGAGAGCCATTTCCAAGTCACTTTGCAGCATCCTCATATTTCTTGCATAAACTAACAGGAATATCTCCCGCTTTGCAAATTTCTTTCTACCTTGTTGCACATTCTGCCCACGCTTTGTAGCATCCTCTTTACCGACCTCCTGGACTAGACACTTCCTAGGACCTTTTTTTTAATACAAACACATGATTCTGAAACTTTCAGACTTTTAAACCCTTTCTACATGATTAAACGCTGTTAAAAAACTTAAAACATGACTTGACTCTTGCTAGTTACAGACTCTTGCTGGTAAAAACATAACACATGACAAATTTTACAGACTCTTGCTGGTAAAAAACATAACACATGACAAATTTTTACAGACTCTTGCTAGTTACAAACTTCTTTTAATTCAAGGAATATGATTTGATTGCCCCTTTAATGCTTTCCTGCAAAACACCAGAAAAATACCAAAGGGACAGAAAATTCCAGCCCTTACCTTTACATTCCCTTATCTTTGACTTGTGAGGTGATCCTTGCAGTGACTGTAAAAGAAAAAAACAGCAACTATATTTTCTGGTTGTTTCTTCGCTGTTAATCTGCATAGACAGATTCCTGCAAAGAAGCTACCACAATTCCACAGCTTATATTATTATACTTATCTTATTCTATTTTCCATATTCTATCTTCATATTCTTTTAATTTTCAGATTCCCCTTCACAGCAGCTACTGGATTTTCATATTCTATTTTTTCTGTTAATACTACCCTTCCTAAATCTTAAATAAGGGAAGCCTTCCTATCCAGTTTCGCTATTCCTTTTACTTTTTCTGGCATCGAAACCTCATCAAATTCATTATCTCCTCTTATCGAACCTAATCTTGCAAGACTATCCGCCAAAGTATTAGCTTCTCTATATATATGTAAGATTGATGTGTTAAGCATTTTAATGAGGTTCAAAATAATTTCTATTTCATCCTCATACCTCCAAAGAGTTATTTTTCCACTTACTAACTCTACCAAAAGCATAGAGTCCACTTGAATTTGTATATTTTCTAAATCTAATTTCTTACAGACATTTAATCCTATATTCAAAGCTTTTATCTCCGAGTGGAGGGCTGAGAATGCTTCTGTAGCCGATGTAAATGCTTTTATCACATACCCGTTTGAGTCCCTTATTACCCCTCCTCCACCTGCTATACCAGTGTCCCTATTGAAGCTACCATCCGTGTTTAATGATATTTTACCTTTCGGAGGCCTATTCCAACTTATACTTTTTACCCATCCCTTTCGTATTTGTAATAGCGAGGCCCCAGAACATTCCAGCTCCCTTATTTAAGCAAGAACCATCAACTTTTATAGGGTTTATACTTGATATATTTCTGATTTCTTTAATTATATCTTTAATAATTTCATTTGAATTCATTCTTATGCCCTCAAATTTACTCATATTACGAGCTTTCCATAGCACCATATTGCTATATGAGGTAGATTCTGGGTAAGCCAATTTTTAATGTAATTACTAGGGTTTAGATTTCCCCAACTCTTAATTCTATCAATTATTCTATCTTTTTTTTACTTATTTGTAACTGGTCTCCTAATTCCCTCCAGACTGCTGCAGCTATTCTCCCACTTGAAAGTAGATGATCCATTGATTCTTCATCTGCGAAGCAACATTCACATCTGGAGGCCATTTTAACACCTTTTCTTTTCACATTAGTGTCCACAGGCAGTGCATTTACCAGAACTTTCCATGCCACGAGCACATTTTCAGTGGAATACCTGCTCTCCAGGCCCATTTAAATAAAGACTGCACAGGTTTTTTCCTTCTTATCAATTCTTTTGCTGACTTTAACGTAAAATTACCTTGTGGATTAAGGGTCCATTTCCATCCCGATTTATTCAATAATGAGTGAGCATCTACTATTTCTTTTGTTTTTCCAATGCTTTCAGCTATTTGATTTCTGCTTAACGGATTATGTTCTTGTTCTAGATATTTTGCTCGCATATATTTTGCCCAGAGGGAATCATTTTCTTTTATCCTCCACCATCCTTTGCAGTCCCAAGCAGCCGCCATGTCCTGTAAATTAATGATGCCTAAACCCGCTTCCGCCTTAGGATAACAGATGTCTTTCCAATTTTTCCAGTGAATTTTCTGCTTTCGTTTTTTTTCCCCATAAAAAGTTTGACATTTCCATCTCTAGTTTATTTGTAAATTTCTTAGGTGGGTGTATGACTGATATAATATGTACCAGTGTACTTTGAAGGACATGGGAGATTAATGTAATCCTCCCCCCAAAACCTAATAGATCTACTTTCCAACCTGCTATTTTCTTTCTCATTTTGTCTAGTAAGGGCGTTAGATAATTTTCTTTTAGCCTTCCTTCATATATCGGACAACCTAAATATACTAAAGCATCTTTTTTATGTTTAAAACCCGTTATGTTTTTAATTTTTTTTACACTTTTTCGGAAGCTTTTTTGCTAACATAAATTGACTTTTATCTTTATTAAGGGCTTGTCTGTTTCCTTCTCAAATAATTGTAGAAGGTCCATCAGGTTTTTCAATGAAGCTTTATTCGCATTTGTGAAAATGATGATATCATCTGCATAAGCTAAACAACTAATTCTCGGAGTGTTTTTTGGCTGTCTAAAGGGGATTATTTTCCCTCTGACATTCTTTTATTTAAATTAACGATTAATAATTCTAGGTACATATCAAATAATAAAGGCGATAATGGATCCCCCTGTCTCAAGCTACGTCTCAGTTTGAATTCTTCTCCTTTCATTCCATTTACAATAATTCTAACCCAAACGCTTGTTACACATCTATATATTAAGTCAATACATGTTTCAGAGAAACCAAATTTTCTCATGATGAAACATAATGTATGCCATTCCACTCTATCAAATGCCTTAGATAAATCTAGCTTAACTACTAAGTTACTTCCTCTCGTTTTAAATGCTATTTCTTTCATCATTTCTGATGCTAATCTAATATTTTCAATCATTAATCTATTTAACAAATCTGTTTGTTCCTGTGATATTATAAATGGTAAAATATTACTAAGTCTGTTTTGAATAATTTTAGCAAGGATCTTATAAATTGTATTACATAAACTTATAGGCCTAAAATCCTCACATTTTTGAGGTGATTCTTTTTTGGGAATTAGCACTATGAAAGAATTCGCCCATGCCTTAGGAATATCCGTGCCTACAAAAAAACTGGCGATTGCAGGAACCAGATCTTTTTTGATAATGAGCCAGTTTAGCTGAAAAAAATAATTATTCCAGCCATCTGGCCCTGCTGCACTATCCTTATCCAGATCAAACACTGCCTTTTTAATCTCTTCTTCCTCCGGGATCTTCTCCATCATTTGGTTTTGTTCTAGTGAGATGACTGTGTTAATCCCATCCATTAATGAATTTCCTACTTGGGGGGCCTGTCTGCATAGATGGCTTTTAAAAAATTCCTCAAAGAGGGATCCTATCTGCTTGTCTTCTTCAACCCATTTTCCCTCATTATTTTTAATTCCCTTGATTTTATTTTTTTGAGCCTTTATTTTACACATATTGTGAAAAAACTTAGTGTTTCTATCTCCATCTTTCAACCATTTAATTTTAGAACACTGTTTCCAGTATACTTCCTCCATATACAACTTAAGCCTCAAGTCCCCTTTAGCCTTATTTAGTTTGTCTCTTTACCTCTGTATTATTATTATCGTATTCTAATTCCAATTTTTCTACTTTTTCCTCTTCTTGCTTTATTATTTGGTTTAGATTTCCGAAGACTTCTTTATTCCATATTTTTAGACATTTTTTTAATCTATGAAGCTTAACCATTAATATTTGCATCGGTTTCCCCTTTGCTGGCTCCATCCAGGATTCAGTTACCAGTTTTTCGAAGCCAGCATGCTTTTCCCACATATTCTGAAATTTAAAGTTACCTGATGCTCGGTAATTCTTATATATTGTAATAAGCAGTGGGCAATGATCCGAACAGGTTCTATTCAGATGTCTTAGCCCTGTAGCCCCATGCAAAGCTACCCACTTAGCATTACATAGTACTCTGTCCAGTCTAGCCCAAATTGTGCTTCTTTTACTCCTATTGTTACACCAAGTGTAACTTGAACCTGTGAAATCAATTTCCATTAATTTCGAGTTTGAGATCGCCTCATTAAATTGTGTGATTGCTATTGGATCCGGGGTTTTACCTCCTTTCTTTTCTTGATTGCTCCTGATTATATTAAAATCACCTCCTATGATCCAGGGTGCATTCCTAGATGCAATGTTCTGCATTTCCTCCCACAGTGCTAACCTTGATTTTTTATCATTTTTAGCATATACCACCGATATTATTTCATCTATTTCTTTATTTATTTTAAAATGTACTACCTGTTCTGTATCTTTTAAAATTTCAATGTCCAAATAATTATGCCACATTATCCAGAGTTTACTATTTATATTAGCATATGCATTATTAAACCCTAGTTTTTGGCTGTAGGTGATTAATTGATCTTCTGGATCATAGGTTCGCGATGACTACGAGAGAAATTTTATGAGTTTTTATTAATTGTTTTAACCTATTTATCGAAGGATTTTAGCAACCCCTCTTATGTTCCAATAAAGGCATTTATCCATTAATTCCTAGCTTAGTTTGGGATCTAGTTGTACACTTAGTTTCGTATTTTTGTTTAATTGTTTTTTCTTATTCCTTGGTGTTTAATTGCATTCGAGTTTAATTTTATTTTTTCATAATATTTGTCCTGCCACCCAAGCTGCATTGCCATTATTTTTATGGCTTCTTTGGCTTGAGTTCTAGTGAGCTTTGTCCAATCTTCCTCATAAATATCCATATCATCCTTCCCCTTTTCTATATAGAAAGCGTGTTCCTCTTCTTCCCTACCTAATGAAGGACAACTAAACACCTCTGCATCTTCCTCTGGGAAATCCAAGAGGTCATCCTCTATCCAGCTATAGTCCTCCAATTTTTCTTTTAAAATTATCCTGGTTTTGATTTTCTTGTTCCTCTTCTTTCTACCCTTCACCTCCTCCCATTTTTCTCCCTCCCCTAGCTTATCTCCTTCCTCCATACTTCCGTCATGATATACTCTATTACTAGTCTCTCCCTCTCCTAATAACTTACTCACTTTCTCTCTCATAAGCTCCCCTTCTACTTCCAATAAATCTGCTTCAATTACAGGTTTTTCTCCAGCCCCTCCCTCCTTCCTAATCCATCTTTCCACCATTCTTTTTCTACCTTCTAACCCTTGCACATTTTCTGTGTGTTCTGTACCCATCTTACACACCCCCGATTCGTGCCCAATTCTCTTACATTTTATGCAATAAACAGGCTGATTTTCGGAATAACAGGTTGCCAAAACCCATTATTCTGCCCATCGTCTCCATTACCAATCCAGATCAAATTAGGTGGCTGAGTGAGCAGGTTGCACTCAACACACACGCAAGCCTTGCTTAGCCTTGTCATAGAAACAGTGGCTTCATCACGAATTATAGGTTTACCCAGACAAGAAGAAATTGTATAGAGAGATTGTGGGTTAAACAAATATAATGGGAGATTCGGTAAGGAAAACCATACCGGGGCTAAAGGCGCCTCCTCCAGTGGACTGAACTCCTTCGTCCACCTCAAGACACGCATAGGAAAGCCGTTAACTTGCCATAGACCTCTATGCCATAAGCGGTAGAAGTCTTCAATCATAAAGCACTGCAGGAATACGTGCTTCGCATCGTAGTCAGCTAGCTTCACCCTTCCGTAAGCTTTAGCGAGGAGATAAACTGTGTTATTTCCTTCGGGCGAGGCCTTCCATGTGAAAACTTACCAATAAGCATATATTCAAAGGGCTCCATGAATTTGCGCATCTCCTCTGTTGAAAATACAATCGGGACTCCGTGTTTGTTACCGAAGCAGCATACAGGAGGCGTAGGCTCTCTTAAAATCGATGCAAACGACTTATTGTTTTGTAATAAGTCTTTTTGCTCCATATTTAGCTTGAGAGGAGCTTGAATCGGGCAGCAATGGCGAGATCAACAATGACAGTTTCGCACAGCAAATCGCACAAACTAGCAGTTACACAAAATTATATCGAGCAACAATTCGCACAGCAATTTGCACAATAATTCACCAACAATTTGCACAACAGTTCACCAAAGATAATCGCGAGAGATAATCGCAAGAGAAAATCATGAGAGTTCAAAAATCGCGAGAGAAAAATCTCGATAGTACTCAATGACATCATTTATTTATGTATCTATCTATCTGTCTATCTATATATCTATTTAATTATCTATCTATATATCTATCTATCTTTATATCTATCTATTTTTAGATCTATCTATCTATCTATATATCTAACTATCTATTTATCTATTAGTCTATCTATCTAACATAATATATATTTATCTATTTGTCTATCTATCTGTCTATCTATCTATCTATCTTTTTGTCTATCTATTTTTTTCTTTCTATATATTTATCTAATTATCTTTTTTATATATCTATCTATCTTAATTTCTATCTATCTATATGTCTATCTATGTATTATTTTATTTATCTATCTTTATAAATATTTATCTTTTTAATTATTTATGTGCCTAATTATTTATCTATCTATCTTACTTTCTTTGTATTTATCTATCTATTTATCTATCTATCTATCTATTTATCTTTCTCTTTATCATCTATCTATCTATCTTTTTATCTCTATCTATCCATCTATCTGTCTATATATCTATATGATCTATCCATCTTTCTTTCTCTCTATCTGTCTATCTATGTTTCTATGTTTCTTTCTTTCTATAGATTTATCTATCTATCTATCTATGTGTTTGTCTATTTCTCTCTCTCTGTCTATCTATCTATTTATCTATTTGTTTATCTATATTCTATCTTTCTATTTATATGTCTGTCTATCTATCTTTCTATCAAACTACTATTCATTAATCTATCTATTTATTTGTCTTTCTATCTTTTTCTATATATCTATATATATCTTTTCTTTCTATCATTCCTTCTCTATCTATATGTATATCTATCTATCATTTTATTCATATATTTGTCTATCTATCTTTTATCTATCTATCTTTGTCTGTCTGTCTACCAATCTATTTGTCTGTCTGTCTACCATATATCTATCTTTCTATCTATCTATGTATCGATCTATTTGTCTGTCTATTTAACCATCTATAATTTATCTATATAGCTATCATTTGTCTGTCTATTTATCTTATGATTGATCTAATCTATCTATCTGTTTGACTATCTACTATCTATCTATTAGTATATCTATCTATTTGTCTATTTGTCTATCAGACTATGTTTCTATCTAATATATTTGTCTATTTGTCTATCTACATATATGTATATCTATCTATATGTCTTTCTTTCTATCTATCAATCTTTCAATATACTTATCTATCTCTCTTTATCTGTCTATCTATCTACCAATCAATCTATCTATCTATCAATCTATTTGTCTATATGTCTATCTATCAATTTGTCTATCTATAAATTTGTCTATCTATCTATCAATCAATTAATCAATCAATCAAAGAAACTATCTATTAATCAATCTATCAATCTATCTATCATTCTAGTTATCTATCTATCTGTCTGTCTAGCTATTTATATCTTTCTATCTATCAATATTTCCATCTTTCTATCTATCAATCTATCTATTAATCTAACTATCTATATATATATATCTATCTATCTATATATCAGTATATTTTACAATCATTAATTAATTAATCTATCTATCTAACTATCTATTTGTCTATCTATCTATCTATCTATCTATTTGTTTAATTTCATTCTTTCTATCTATCTAGCTGTCGATCTATCTATCTATCTATCTATTTCTCTATTTTCCTATCTATCAACCTGTCTATCTATCTATCTCTTTATCTATCTATTTGTCTATCAATCTATTGTCTATCTATCTTTCTTTTATCTATATATTTATATATCTGACTATCTTTATGTGTCTATATGCCTATTTATCTATCTATCTATCTTTCTACTATATATGTGTCTTCCTGTCTATTTATCTATCTATCTATTTGTCTATCTAGTTGTTTATATATATATTTTATCTGTCTATCTATCTATCTTTCTATCTATATCTATCAATGTATATACTATCTATCTATAATTTTTTCTACACTATAAGAAATTATCTTTTTAGCTACGAAAATTTAGCTCGGAAAATAATCCCTAGCTAATTTGCGAGGGATTATCTAGGGAATAGCAAGAGATATTGATTTTATATTGAATAAAAATTTGTGATAGATTAGAGACCAAAATTTTCGATGGAAAAATGTCCCCAGCTAATATTTTCATAAATTTTTGCACAATGATTGGCCAAATTTAGCAATGACTTTAGAGATGGATTTTCCCTAACTAATTAGCTCGACAAAAAATCTCTCGCTAAATCATTATCTGGATTAATATTTTTATAATTGTATATTAATAACAAGCGATTAGTCCTTAAATTATTATTTTCACAAAAAATATATATTTAGCTAGGATTTTCCCTAGTTATGTAGCTCGAATTATTTCTATCATTAATCTCTAATGAATTATTTTTTTTTTGTTTTTTATATTATTTGTTTAATATATAATGAAATTGTGTATTAAAGTTTTGTCATGGTCTACGGATGAGGGATCCTTTTAAAGACATCTTCCTCCTCATATAATTATAAAATAAGATATTATAAAAATAATTTCAAATATATATAATACAAATACAAATTTATATTAATAAAGACTTAAAATAGCTATTTTTATGATAATACAATTTTAAAAATATACAAAATATTTTTTGAATTAATTTATAAAGATGTTTAAATATTTGTATTAATAAATAAATTAAATAATTAATTCTATAATTATAAACATTTTTTAAAATATTTGAAATAATAAATGAACATACATAAACATTTGTGTTAATAAAAACCTAAAATTATTTATATGCTTCTAAAACAAATATTTACAAAAATTAAATTAACAAATAAACAAGTAAATATTTATATTAATAAAACTTTAAAAAAATTTAATGATTATAGAAATTTTTTAAAAAATTATTACTAAAAGTTTAGAAATATTTGAATTATAAAAAAATTATATTTTTCATTAAATTTAAAATAAAATAAATTGATTTTAAGGATAAATAAATTGATGTTTTAATTACATCCAAAAACTTTAACGAGTTATACTAAAAATATTCCTAGTGTTTATTAAAAGAATACTTCAGTGTTTTTTTCTATTTAAAAAAGTTTTTAAAAATTTACTAATGATATTTTTTTGTTCTCAATGCAATTAAATATTTTAGTCCTATTAACACTTTTGAAAATCACTACCAAACTGACCCTATGTTGATTTTAATTGAAGTTTTACTTTTGCCTCTACTAAAATTTATAAGAATTAAAACATTGAGTAAATTATTATAATAAATTAAAAGAAAATAAAAATAATATAAGATTTAAAATCAAATATGTAATCTTATAATAACAAATAAATAAATAAATATTAATATTTTAAACTTTAAACAAGTTAAATATGAACGATGACCTAATTGGTGGACAACCAAAATAGCATCAAGCAGGCAATATTTTCTGTATTTTCTGAAACATTGAGTATCATGAATCATAACCCTAATTAGTGTTCTTTCAATTTGAAGACTCATGTTGTGTTAGCATTTGTTGCATTATTTGGTCTATGCTTTCAGTTCTTGATAAAGAACGGAATATATGATTTTTCAAATTGGATTGATGATCTAACTTGATAAATTTGATCAATCTCACACAAGATAATTTTTTTTTCCAGTATTTTTTTTGAAAAAGTTTAAGCTCACTATTCTTAACTATTTTATTATATAGGTATCCACTTTAGCAGGTGATAGGAGGTAGTGTGTACCTAGGATTGACTTTAACAAATGAGAAAAAATGGAAGTGAGCCTTGGAATCTACTGCTCAACAAATTTCTTATGTATTCAATAAGATATCTGCTAGTAATCTCTCTAGAGCATTTTTTTATTAATTTTATTTTTCTTATGTTATAATACATGTGATTACTTAATACCATGATAATGAATTGTTCAATTTTCCTATATCTGTCAAGACTGTTAGTTATTCACTGGACCTAATCTTTTTGCATTTTCCCCATGGGCAACTTTCTTTTGACTAAGGTTAGTATGGATTAAGTATCAACTTTTTTGTCTTCCTTCATGTTAAACTGAGGTTGATTGATGATATTACTTTTGTAATACAATAAGTTAAGGGTGTTGGTGCTGAGCTACAGCAGCAACTTTTTTGGCATTGGTAAATCTTATAAGCATTGTTAATTATGCAGCATGTTTTAATGTAAATATTCTGAAAAAATATGCATAAATTAGGTTATAGATATTAAAAATTGGAATTAGGTTGGTGAACCTTATGTACAACACCATAAACCATGAAAAACAATTTAATGATAATCTCAACTTTTATTCAAGTTGGCATACATACAACATAAATACCAAGCTTACTTGAGAAAGAATTGATATTAGGATTATATAAAATTTTTATGAATGCTGGCTAATCATAAATAATGAATAGGATGAAACGTTAGTATTCTCTTAAATCTTATTGTTTAAATTATTGTTTAACACAATATAGTTTATTTATTCATGAACAATTTAATTCAAAGCAAATCATATATTTATAGTTTATGATTCAAAAGAGTTTACAAGTGATCGAAGTTTTGACTTTTTATTATGTTTGTGTTAGAGATGATATTTTGGGTTATGCCAAAATATCTATTAGTTAATTGGCAATTAAGTTCGGCAAAACTAATATCTCAAAGAGGTTTTGTTGTCTCACATTGATTTAGTAGGCCGAAAATACTCAACCTAGATAATTGTAGCTTAGTTTGCAAGTGAATAACGACTCCGGTTGTGCTACTTGAATTGTCAAGTTGACATTGTTTTTTGTTAAAATATAATAAATTTGTATTTTATCAAGAGATAATATTTAAAGATTTTATTTTAAAAATTATAAAAATTATTAATCTTTTGCTTAAAACTTATATCGAACTCATATTAGAATACTCATATAATCAAGAATATTCATAATTAGTGAAAGAATTGTTGAGTTTTGCTATTCTTTCAAAAATTCTAATAAATATATGTGCAACTAAGATAATAGTGATATCCATAATGATGCTAACTAAAGCTTGTTTCTCATGCTATACAATTCATTTAATTTTATATTTGAAAACTTTACAAAAAATATAGTAGATTCTTAAATTATTTTATAGTTTTAAAATATAATAATTACAAGTAACAGTCCCAATTATAAGAAAATAAAATTTCCGCACAATTATAGTCCAAATTATAAAAAATTTCAAGTCCATGCTTAGCAAATAAATTAGAATTAAAACACATGAGTGTTATGTTGTGTTTATTGTATACTCTTGATAAAATTAAATTCATTAAATTTAATATTGTTCATGTTTTTTTATCACAACCTCCTTAATTTTGATAAAATAAACAAAATTATTTTTTTTCATGTAAAAAAAACCATCCTCAATTAAAATATAAAATATGAGCTATTCATGTGTGATGCTAATTACTAGATTCTTTTTTTTTTTGCTAGTTTAATATTGTTTCAAAAGAATTTGTTATTTTGTTAGTTGTTATTAGACATAGGGAAAATTTTTTAATGGTGCATTAGAAAAATATTAAAAAAATACTTAATCATATTAAAAATACATCAAAATAAAAGATCTTTTACTTTCTGGTAAACTCAAAAAATACTTTTATTTTTCTGTATATTTCATGATTTGAAAAAAAAATAAAAACAAAAAATCTATTTCAAAAACAATATAGTATGTGAGGTATATGTTTGAAAAAATAGTATGCTCGATTTATAGGAATATAATATTTATATAAATCTTATAAACACATAACATTATATAAAAGATGTATACATTTATATAATTGTATGACAATAAATATATATATGGTTATACTTTAATATATATAAACATATAACATTATATATATACATTGATATATTATATAACCTATAATGTTATATATAAATATTTATACTTATGTATAAAATTTTATAATAAAATATACAATATTTACATAACACTATCCATTTAAATAATTGTTTATATAACATTTATATAACATATAAAATATTTATAAATACTTATAATCATTTATATAGTCAAATAAATAAATATATAAATATATATATATATATATATATAATAGGTATAATTTTTATATAAATGTGATATATACACTATATAATATTTATAAAAGTGTTTACATATATGTGTGCGTGTGTGTGTGTAACATTTATATAAATATTTTAAACACAACATTATATCTAAACACTAATACATTTATATAATCATTAGCCATTATATATAAAAGTTTATACTTTAATATAAATGTGTAGTTGAAAGAATAGTGATGTGCAATATGATGCTTGTATGCATACACAAAAGATTATCTCTATAATTTATATATCATATTAAGAAATGACACATCATAGAGGGATATTAGTAATTTTATATATAAATGAGGCAGAGTATTATTAGGTATTGCGGGAGACAAGACAATTATCATTGTCATTTAGGAGTCTTCATAGAGCTCCTCTATCATGATGCTTACTTTAAAGAAGTAAACAAATCTTTTTTAAAAAATTGTTGTTGATACTTCTCATTTATTATGTACTATAGTTATCGTAACTCATCTTTTTACTTAGATGTATAATTATTATTTTAGAAGTTAATAATCATAGTATAGAAAATTATTTTTTGCTTAATATTTTCAACTTGTTTTTTAAAATATTAAAATAGCTACTAAAAAATTATCTAAAACCATTTATTATAGTAATATACATGTTAAATTTGGATGTTTTAATTTTTTTTTTAATTTTTGGATTTATTTGTAGTCTTATTTTTATAAATTATATTTTTAAGTAATTAATTTTTAATTTTATTTTTTTGGATAATGTTAAGATTATCTATTTCTTTAATTTTTATGGTCAGATATTTTATTAGTTGTTTTAATATTATTGATATGTTACTTATTCATTATTTACTTGGTTATTTTTTTTATTTATTGAGATGTTGTAAATTTTGTATGGTTGTACATTTATACAATTTATCAATGGTTATATGAAATAATATGTATTTTTAATAAATGAATTAATATGAAAATTTAATTACTAATTAATAGTTTTAATGGTTATTAGTAATATTATTTATTTTCTCCAATGTTATAACCATAAATTATTTTTTTTATTTCTGTAATTTATTTGATTAATTTATAAATAGTATTATAAAAAATAACAATAAATATTTCATAAATTATTAAGCATAAATTTATCTATTTATGAAATAATATAATTAATGGTTAAATATAAAATAATTTCATTTTCTAATATTTTCCATCTCTAACCCATCTCTCCCCTGTTTGGTCATCTCTACATAATTAGGTTAGTTCACTTCTAAAAAACCTTCGAGTCTTAGAGCACACTACTATCGCACCCTCATTTTGAATAACCATATTAAACAAAGAATGTCTCTCTCTCTCTCTGTGTTTTTTTTTGTTTATTTTCATTATAATTTAATGAGAAATTAATAATGGGGTTTGCAAATTTAAAAATAGCAGTGAGCCAAATGGTACTTTTTTGTTGAGGTCAAATGTGTTAATGATAAATTGGTAGAGTAAACTTTTTTTTTATGATTATTTTTTTAAGGTTTAATGAATTTCAAATCAACAGAAAGTGTGCTAGCTCTGAAATTGTGAAATAGAAGGACAAGAGAGCGAGAGATTTAGGATAAACAAGAGAGAGATTTCTTATTACTTCAAGACTCATACAAAGGCTCCCTATTTATTGGGTTTAATGCATGAATACATATTAAATGTACCAATGAATACATATTACTCTATGCCAATTAATACACATTAATGTATGAATAATAAGAGTCACAAGAATATCAATAGTCAAGAAATTGATGGAGAGTTTATGGACATCCATAATATTGTTCATAATACCCCCCCTTGGATGTCCATAATACTGCCTCATTTAAAACCTTTACAGAAAATCCTAGTGGGACAAAACCATGGTAAAGGAAAAAAAAGTACAGTATAAAAAATTTACTCCTCCTCTTCGCAACATCACTTTAAATCTCTGAGCCTATGCATTCCAGTGCTATGAACTAGCCTTTAAAATGTTATAGTAGGTAGAGCCTTGGTGAATAAATCTACTAGTTTATTAGTTTATCAAATTGATTGAACATCAATATCACATTTCTTTTGTAGATCATGAGTGAAAATAAAATTTGGTGATATATGTTTTGTTCTATCCCCTTTAATGTACCCATTTTTTAATTGAACAATGCATGCAACATTATCTTCATACAAGGTCATAGGGACCTCCTTGCTAAAAGACAAACTACATGACCCTCGAATATGATGTATTACAGATCTTAACCAAAAATATTCCCTACTTGCTTCATGAATTGCTAAGATCTCTACATGATTAGATCTGGTGGGTAATTAATTATTTCATAGAATGTCATGAAATGGTTGTATCACCACATGTGAATAAATTGCCAATTTGTGATCGATCATTATGAGGATCAGACATATATCCCACATCTGCATAACCAATTAATTATGCTTTGGCTACATTGAGATAACATAGGCCCATATCCATCATACCTCGAAGATACATCACTATATGTTTAATTCCATTCCAATATCTTCTTGTTGGACAAGAACTATATCTTGCAATCAAATTTACAAAAAATGATATATCAGGTCGTGTGTGACTTGCAAGATACATTAGTGCTCCATTAACACTAAGATATGGTACTTTAGGACCAAGAAGCTCTTCATCATCCATCCAAGGTCGGAAAGGATCTTTATTCACTTCTAATAACCTTACAACCATTGGAGTGCTCAATGGATGGGCATTATCATTAAAGAATTATTTTAACACCTTTAATATATAAGCTAATTGATGAACAAAAATTCTTTTCTTTAAGTGTTCAATCTGCAAACCAAGGCAAATTTTTGTTTTTTTGAGATTTTTAATCTCAAATTCTTTCTTTAAGTTGCCTATTGCTTCTGAAAACTCATTCGTAGTTCCAATAATATTCAAGTCATCAACATAAACTACAATTATAACAAACTCAGATCCAAATCTTTTAATAAATACACATGGGCAAAGTGGATCATTCTTATACCCTTTTCATAATAAATATTCACTAAGACAATTATATTACATGCATCTAGATTGCTTCAACCCATATAAAGATCTACATAATTTTATCTAGTAAAGTCCTTGAGCACTTGAATTATGTGTTGCAAGCAATTTTAATCCTTCAGAGATTTTCATGTAAATGTCACTGTTAAATGGTCCATATAAATAAGCCATAACTACATCCACTATATGGGAATACTTCTCTTCATAATCAATGCCAGATCTTTGAGAGAATTTTTGTCCAACTAATCGTGCCTTATATTTGACAATTTTATTTTTCACGTCTCATTTTCATACAAATACTCATTAGTATCTTACATGTTTGACACCATCATGTGTATGTACAATAGAATCAAAATTTTGGTGTTTTGAAAGAGAATTCAATTTTACTTCAATTACATCTTTCCATTTTGGTCAATCATCTCTCTATTTATATTCCTTGATTAAATTTGGCTCAAGGTTATTATTATCATTAACAATGTTGAGTGCTAGATTATAAGCAAATATTTCATCGACAACAATTATATTCTGATTCCACCTTTGGTCAGTTGTGACATAGTTTATCGAGATCTCTTGATTGTCACAAGTTTCAGGTACCTGAATTTTTTCTAGAATTACAATTGGGGACTCTTCTAGAGCTATCAATTCCTCAACTTGATTCTTTGATCCTTTTCTTTTTCGAAGATTTTTTTTAGGAACCAACTGGTTGACCACATTTCACGGATGCTTTAGGTTCATTAGCAATAGATTGTCCTACCGAGACTTCAATTCTAATTGGAGCATTAGTAGTTGGCATGTAAGATATAGATACTGTCTTAGGATTAGTAAATACATCTGGAAATTAATTTGCTAAAATTTACAAATGGATAATATTTTGAAATTCTAGTTCACATTCCTTTGTGCGAGGGTCAAGATGAGACAACAAAAATTGATTCTAACTAATAGCCTTTTCTAACTGTTTATTTTTTTCTTTAAAGTTAGAAAATCTGATTCATCAAAATGACAAACAAAAAAATGAGCCATAAATAAATTTCAAGTTGTTGGCTCTAAATATATGATTATTGATGAAGATTCATATCCAATATGTATTCTCACGCTTCTTTTGGAACTCATCTTAGTGCGTTGTGGTGGAGTAATTAGAACATATACCACACCCAAAAATATTTAGATGGAAAATATTTGGTTCTCGACAAAAACTAATTGTAAAGGAGAGAACTCATGATCAAAAAATCTAGCAAATGCTCTGTTATGTGTTGATAACAAACAAACATGTGACCATCTCATTGATGTATCAATCAGAATCATAAAATATTGAAATGGTTCACATGGTGGATGAATAGGCCCACATATATCACCTTGTATACGTTGCAAAAATGCAAGGGGGTATGTCTTTATTTTTGCTGGTGAAGGCCTTATAATTAACTTCACTTGAGAATAAGCAACACTTGAAAACTCATTGGATAAAAAATCTTTTGATTTTTCAGTGAATACCCACTTTAATTTTTATTGATTCTTTATATCATTATAGACATAGGATGTCCCAATCAGTCATGCTAAATAATAAAATTATTTATTATCAGTAAACTTTTGGTTTACTATGGCATGTGTCTCATTTGTGCTTATGTTTGTGTAGTACAAACCAGAAAAAAATGGTTAATTATTTCAATATTTTTTTTACCTGAGACAAAATTATTAATATATAAATACTCAGTGTTATCTTTATTCGTAGTCTAAATACGATATCCATTTCATTCGAATATCTTTAAAACTCAATAAATTTATTTGAGACTTTGTAAAATATAATGCATCATCAATATGAATTTTTGTTCCTTCGAGTAACAATATATTAGCTCTTCTAAAGCGCTCAATCAATTTTTCACTATCCAATATTGTATTTACATCTAATCCTTGCATTATTAAAATGGAAAAAAAAATTATCTTTAAGTATAGTATGTGTTAATGCACTATCTGCGAGACATATATTATTATCACCGATTGAAGATCCCACCAGATGAATTTCTATATTCTTCAATATATCTCTTGAAAATCCAATGGAGCTTCATTCTGATAACGTATTATTAAATTGAAGGATAAGAGAGCGAGAGATATTGGACATATAGAAGAGAGATTTCTTATTCCTTCAAGTATATTGTAACTCATACAAAGGCTCCCTATTTATAGGGTTTAATAAATGAATACATATTAAATGTATAAATTAATACATAATAATCCATGCTAATTAATACACATTAATCTATGAACTTTTTTTATTTTAATGATTGTTTTTTTAAGGTTTAATGGATTTCAGATCAACAGAAAGTGTGCTAGCTCTGAAATTCGAAGAAGAATAGTAAAAGAGGATGAAGAAAATAATAACAAGAAGAGAAGAAAAGTAAGGTACTATAATTTTTTAAATTCAAGTTATATCTTATATTTTAATTTATGGGTTTTTATATTATAGAATTTTTTTTCCGTAGAGAAGATGAATATGAAGAACATGTGGAAAATTTTTTACTAATCAAGTTTCTATGGTTATAGTGTGAAACTCTTATATTTTTTTCAAAGAAGAAGGTACAACTTAACCATTATAACCTTAAATTTTGTTGTCATTGCTCATGTTGATAGGTTGTCGAGGCTATAATTTTTGTTAGTGGATGATGATGAGTTATTTTTAGTTTATTTTTCTTAATAAATCATATTTTTTGGTCTTTAATTAGGTACCCAATAAATTACATTGTAATTCTATTCCAGTTAAGATTGTAGATGCTTTAATCAATTTAATTGGCCTGATATTAATTATTGTTTAATAGTACTATTAAAAAAAATTGACTACACTAAGTCTTTATTATATCTATCTAATATTGGCTTGTAGGATCAAAGCACACTTGATGGAGAAATGGGGAGGGTGTAGAAGACTAAGAACCCAAATGAGACTATACATTATTGTAAGCATGGGAACAAACCTTGTACAGAATTTTTTCAAAGTATTTTATTAGATACCATGCATTCTCAAAGCACGCTAGCCATGCATGGTCACTTATTTCATGTATACATTTATAATAAGTAATTATTCCATCATTATACAATGTTAACATCAGTAATATGATAGATAATTTGATTAGTAATCGAGTATACCCTTCTGTTTTTTAAAAAATGTGCATTTAGTATATATATCCAAAGTAGTAGATGTGGGGTGCATGTGAAGTTGTTTATTTAGTACAGTCTATGTTTTCTGTAAATGCACATTATTAATTGTTTACAATGAAACATGTATACTAATATACTTCTGTACACAAAAAACTTGTCAATTTATTTGTCACACATACAAAAAATTAAGAATTATCAAAAATAATATTGTACAACTAAATGAAAAAAAAAAATCAAACAAAATGAAACACGTTATTTAATAATGACTTTCAAATTTTTGAATATGATCTAATGTTGATTATGAGATTATTACTAAGAATCAATATATCAACGTAAAGTTTTTTAATAAAAATTGTTTATTGGATTTAAATCTCCATATGAAAAAATACCTTTAATATTGGTGTGATATTTTAGATTTAATGTTATTCTAGTAGTATATTTTATTTAAATTCAATATTTAGCAATAAAAAATTAATGAAAATCAAAAATCAAAAATCATAATTAATGCAAAATATGATACTCTTGATATATGATACTCTTAATATAGGATATGTTTTCCTTTTATTTTTTTTTTCAACCATTTTAGATTTAGCGTTTGTTAATAAATTTTTGGGTGCAATTAATGATACTCTTGATATATGATACACACACACACACACATATGCATGTATAGTTTTTTGTTTGTATTTATGTGTATCATTATATTTTTTGTCATATATATATTTACAACATTTTGTTTTGGTGTAAGATTATAATATTAGTATATTAAATAATTTATAAATTTTATGCAATTATAGCCATGTTATTGTTTGATAAAATAAATTAACCTATTTTAGAATCTTTTAAAAAAAGTGATGTGACCATTTGGTTGATTTTCTCGCGTATTATTTGGGCATTGTGAAAAATAGACCTCTCAGGCTACTCTTGCCAAAATGTTGCTTTATTCTAATCTTTTCTTTGATAAAATAATACTTTTATGTGTTAATTCTTCTCATAATAGATTAAAATGAAAATAACATATTATGTGAGCTAATAACCACCATAAAAATGAAAATAGGCTTTTCAATACAAAAATTTAATTTCTTAGTCAAATATCTAATTGGAAAAAGTATATAAGTGATGATCATATCTATAATTTTTGTTAAATTAATAAGTTGCTATCATTCATATCGTTTAAATTTGAATTGATGTGTATGTAAATAATCTTTAAGTAAATTACTAAAAAATTAGGATTAAGTTCTTTTGCACTACTATTTTTTGGTAGTTCTTTAGTTCATAAAATGGTGTGTTCTTAGGCTGCTACTTCAATTAACTATTTATTTATGCATATCTTTGGTCTTAAATCTTGGTGTTTAATTCATGTGTCTCTTTAAAATTAAGCTTTAGTTTTACTAGATTATATTCATCAATTTCTAATCTCTATCTTGTTAGTAAACTTTAAGTAGGATGTTATAGAATTGCTAATAGCTCTTTAGTCAACTAGTTTTGCTTAATTCTCATTCTTCTTATCTCAATCAGTTTTCTTTAGCAAACTATCTTTTGATTGCAGTTTTCCACAAAATATGTTAATGTTAATATCCTTAATTATTGGTATCTTTAATTAGTTCATATTTGTAATGCTAAGAATCTGAAATTGCAAGCTACTTCACATCTATGTTTTCTAGTTTAATACTTTGTATGATATGTTTTCTAGTCCAAACCTATTATTTTTCATGTCTAAATTCGTCATTAATTCATTTGCAAAAAGTTTTTGGAATTGGATCTTCATTCCTTTTATTTTGTCTTTCCTATTTATTTTTATATTCAAATATTGAGTTGAATCACAGTTGAAATTTTGATCGTTGATCTTCATTGAGAAGTTAGAAGCTTACTCCTTCAAACTTATAATTCTTTTTTTTTTGTTTCCCTTTCTTGTCCTTTCACAAGGTTCTTGTGTTCTCCTAATTATTGCCTTTTTGTGTGGTTTTGATTGGTGCACTAGAAGAGACATGCTCTCTTCATCTAGCAATATTGTTATATCTTTTCAACTTTAGCATGCTAATAAATTCTTTATTTCATCATGTAGATTTTACAAACACATTGTCTAGATATTCATGATATTTTGCCTTTGCATATTCATATATAAGTGATTTTATTTAATTAAAATTATTATTTGAAGTCATTGTATGTTTCATTTAGAATTTTGATTGAGCATAATTCTTTGTAAATATAATAGAGCAAAATGAGTTCACATCGTCAGTGGATGTACAAAAAGTTTATGAATGGAATTTTGAATAAAATTTTTTTGAGTGTGCTAGAAACTTTCATCAACTTTGCTTGTAGTCAATCGAGATGGAAAGATAGAGATAAAATTAAGTGTCCATATAATAACCACGAGTTTCTGAATGTTTTTTCATGATGTAAACACTATTAGATACCATGTGGCTTAATATGGTTTTGTACCAAATAATTTTGTTTGGATATATCAGGGGAAAGTACAATGGATGTCAATATTGACCAAAATGATGGTATTGAATCATATGTATGTAGTGAAGAAGCATCAAACACATACCATAGAATGGTCATGGAAGCTATGGGTGTTGACTTCAATATGGATTATATGGATGAACCACATAATCCTGAAGCTCAGAAATTTTATGATATTCTTTAAGCTTCAGATAATGGGTTGTGGCCTAATTGTAAAATATATTCGTAATTGTAACTTGTGGCTCGACTTATGAGCATGAAGTCAAAAAATCATATATCTGAGAAATTATTTGATCAGGTGATAGAACTAAGGAAAGAAATTATTTTGGATAATAATTTTATCACAAACAACTTTTACAGTACTAAGAAGTTATTACGAGATATGGGTCTGCCAGTGGAAACATTTGATTGTTGTTTTAATGGATGTATGTTATATTGGGATAGTGATAGTGATTTAATTAGATGTAAGTTTTGAGATCATCCTCGATTAAAGAAGGCTCCTCGTATTGCATAAATGAGATAGAAGATGAAAGTTACATTTAAGAATATGTATTACTTCCCTTTAATTCCTCGATTGCATAGACTATATGCATCAAATACTACAGTAAATGATATGAGGTGGCATTCTGAGTATGAGGCTGAACAAGGGGTAATATGTCATCCATCAAATTCACTTGCTGAAAGTTGAAATGTGAGATTGAGTCTCTACACAGATGATTTTCAGCCATTTGGTCAATCTAGAAAATAGTATTTTACATGGCCAATGATAGTGACACCTTAGAATTTGCTTCCATGGTTGTGTATGAAGGAGCAATATATGTTTTTGTCAATATTAGTTCCAAGGCCAAAAAATCCAAAATACATGTTGGATGTTTTCTTACAGTCTCTTATAGCAGAGTTGAATCATTTGTGGGATGTTGGCATGAATAAACATTATATCTCAAAGAAGCAAAGTGTAATTATGCATGCAACCCTTATGTTGACGGTAAGTGATTTTTCAACATTTTCAATATTATTTGGTTGGAGTACTATAGGATGGTTAGCATGCCCGTATTGAATTGACAAGTCTTAAGCTTTCACTCTCAAATTTAGTGGTAAATAGTCATGGTTTTAAACCCATTGTAAGTTTCTAACTACGAATCATCCAATTCGTAGAAATAGAACTACATTTCAAAAAAATAAAATAGTGATGACAGTTCCACTAGCTATTTGTTCAGGAGATGATATCTTGACAAAGATTCAGAGTTTGTGTCTAAAGAAAGTAACATATGGAAAGCCTTTGGGCAAAATATATGAGGGCAAGATATTTAGAAAAGCGGCCTAAGAAAGTTTCAAATAATTGGAAAGCCTTGGAAAAACAAAAGGAAAAAGTAGAATCTCATTCAATATTAAAAAAGAGTGGTTGGAAATGGATCCTAACACCACAAGGTAATTTTACACTTAAATCGGTAAAGGAATTAATTAGGAAAAAAAAGCCCGTTCAATCTATATCTAAATGGGTTTGGAGGGCAGGTATCCCACAGAAAATGTGCTCGCTAGCATGGAAAGTAACAGCAAATGCAATACCTGTGGATACTAATGTTCAAAGAAAGGGCATTAAAATGGTGTCTAGATGTGAATGCTGCTTAGAGGAATAAGAATCTATGGATCACCTATTTTCGAAAGGTAAAATCGCCATACATGTCTGGAAAAAATTTGATGAAACAAAGAAAATCATTAAAAGAGAAGATGGTTTAATAGAACGAATTAAAACATGAGAAAAAGTAATTTCTACTAATCCTACTAGAATTTGGCTTAATATGTACTTACCACGTGTAATAATATGGTGTATATGGAAGGCTCGTAATAGGAGTAGATTTGAAGGAAAGAAAATGGACACGAATGTAATATCACAAGAAATCAGGCAGGAAATAAGTAACATATCAAATTTTAATCCTGTAATTTTAAATAAAATAGACATAGAAAAGAAAGCAGAACGGGAATAGTTCCTAAATATAAAAATAAATAAACAATATTGGGCGAAAACTATCTCTTGGCACAAACCTCCGAAAGGAAAACTCTCCTTAAATACGGATGGAAGCTTTAATAGGGACACAGGTATAGCGGGGGGAGGTGGATTAATAAGAGATTCTACAGGGACAGTTATGAAAGCTTTTACTACAGTTAGTGTAGCAGCCTCGGCTCTACATTCAGAAATCAGAGCATTAATTATAGGTTTAACTGTTTGTAAAAAATAAGACTATAAGAATATTCAAATACAGGTAGATTCATTGTTATTAGATTATTTAGTAACAAAGAAAATATCTCGTTGGAAACATGAAGAGGAATTAGAAGTTATTTTGATTCTCATAGAAGAACTGAATGCATCAATATTACATATATATAGAGAGCTAAACACCCCGGCAGACAATCTTGCAAGGCTAGGATCACAAAATGAGAAGCAGAATATGATGAGGTTACTCTGCCGATAAAAATAAAAGGCCTAGTGGAACTAGACAAGAATGCAATTCCCTATGTAAGAGTTAGAAAGGGTAGAAAGTGAGAGGTAGTTAAAATATTAATAGATTATATAGGTATAATAGAAGAGGAATGGTTAACGGTAAAGAATGAGGTTCTCTTGGGGAATATGGTATAGATGTATTTTTTTTCTTAGCAGCACAGCTCACTCATAGCTTCATTCATTGGGAGGCAAGATTTGTTGGCACATGCAGTCAAAACCTCATTTGCCCTATATCTTTGTTTATTGTATGTTTAAAAGTTTTATTTATGCTTATGAGAACAATGTTGCAAGGTCATGTGTTAATTAATTAGTTAGGATGCTAGAACATTAGACGTTGGGATATAGAATAGGTCTTGCTGTCATTAAGGATGCAAATTTCAGATTTGCTAAGATTCAACGAGGGTACAGAAATGAAGCGGCTATGGGGGAAAAATGGAGCACAAAGTTGCTGGGATACAGCAATGAATCCCAGAAGTCAAGCAAAGGAATGAATCAAATTGAACATGAAGACGGCAAGAGTAAAGAGAAGAATGGAAAAGCGAAAAATAGCAGAACATGGAGGGCAATATAGAGACACATTGGTTAATTTAGATGGGATAATGGTTGGAAGTTTGTATTAGTTGCTTAGGAAAATTGTATATGGCAAATCACTCAAGCGATGTCCATAATAAAAGTAAAGGGTAGGAAGAAATAGGTTAGGTAGGGGTGGAAGGGAGGTAAACATAGAATGTTTGTTTCCTTGTTTTTTCGTTCGCATGTAATATTACAGGAACAGGGCAAAAATAGAGAGAAGCAGAGCGGATGGAAAGGATTCGGGGATGACGCGTAAGCAAGGCATGGATATAGGTTAAGAAGGGCAGTAGATACGGACCAAGGACAATCACATGGGTCTCAGCTAGGAAGGGCCGAAGCAGGCTAGCGAGAGGTCAACAAAGGCATGAGAAGGCTTACCCAGATTGGAAAACAACTAGCCAAGGAGATTCTACTAAGGCTAGGCAAAAGAAGACTAGAGAAGGAAGGACAAATTTGTAGCAAAATTTCATCAAATTAGCATCAATTATAATCAAGGATAGGACATAAATAAAAACATAAAAGAAGTATCTGAAAAAGAGTGTAAAAGAAGCTTAAGAGCTTTAGAGTTATTGTTTTTAGGGAATGGATTAAAAAGGGTGTAAGGGGGTCACGAGTAGATGTAGGTTGTAATCAATGGTATTCCTCCGCCAAAAGAGAGGGCTAATAATAATAAAACAAACTTAAAAAAAAGTAACTAAAATTGATGCTACTGGAACTAATGGACCAATATGCAAAATATTTGGCTGGAGAAAACATAGTATTTTTTTGGGACTTGCCCTATTAGAGGTCTAATTTAATTTGTCTTAACTTGGATGTATTGCATATTGAAAAAAATATGGTTTACAATGTTTTCAACCCTGCCTAAATATAGATGAACAAAAAGGACACTATACAATCAATACAAGAGTTAAATAATTGCTATCGGTATCTTGAATTGAAATGAAATGAGGATACAAAAAAAATACCCTAAAGATTGTTACACACTTGATAAGAAGGCAAGACAGATATTGTGTGAATGGGTCAAAATTTTGAAATTCCGTGATGGATATGTGTCAAATATTGGCAGATGTGTGGATATGAAGAAGCTTAGATTATTTGGAATGAAAAGTCATGATTGTCATGTATTTATGTAGAGATTAATACCATTTACTTTCCGTTAAATACTTTTTCTATGTGTTTGGAAGGTCCTTAGAGAACTTAGTTTGTTCTTCAAACACTAATCACAACCACAATCAAAATAGATGTCATTGTGAGACTGGAGAATGACATACATCTCATTCTTTGTAAGCTTGAATGAATATTCTCATTGAGCTTTTTTGACTCAATGGAGCATTTGCTGGTCCATTTGACTTATGAAGAAAGGATAGCCAGGCCAATGTAATACAGGTATATGTATCCTTTTGAGAGGTAAATAAATATATGTAATTGTATTTTATTATTTCAAGCATAAATTAATATTGTAATTTGATTTTATTGAAACATAACAAAATGGTTGTAGGTATTTTCATAAGTTTAAATTGAATGTTAGAAACATGCCAAAAGTTGAAGGTTCAACTTAATTGTAATGCATATTATGTAGAAAAGTATCATTTTTTGTTCTTATAGTTTTGAGGACCATATCAATACAAAGAATATAAATATGCTTCATAATGATAAAGGTCATGTGCTGGTAGAAGAATATGAATCTGAGGACAAGTTATCTATCTTCAAGCACCCTAGGAAAGCATTTGGAAGAGCAAAGAAAAGATGTATGACAGATGAATAGTACAAAGTAATGCCTAGCTACTTTTGTCTTGAGTATGTATACCCAAAATGATCGAAGGTTTAATCATAAGATAATTTTGTCTTGAATAGTAATAATTAAAAATTAATATCCATTATTCTCCCTCTATCTATATTTTTGCAGTGTTTATATTGAGTAGTTAAAATAAATGCAACCATCCATTCCTAGCCATAAGGTCGATTCTATGCTAGAATAGAATCTGTGATTTAGTTCAAGAACTATGTGAGAATTATTAAGCCTTAATTTTTTGAATAATTTGATTTATTAGTATCTTATATTTTTTCACATCATTTATTGAATGTATGCAATAGACATATGATCTTTAAAATGGAGATTCCAAAATATTCATACAGAATCTAAGTAAATGCCCATTTTGATATGTGACATCATATCCTAGGTATTTTGTCAAAGAATATAAATTTCACAAAATAGGGCATTGTTCTTCTAAAGCAACTATGAACAATGGTGTATCTATTAAAGGCTCAAGTTATAGTGTAAATGAGATTGATTATTATGGTCAACTAGCAGAAGTTATTGAGTTGGAGTATCCTGGACTCCAAAATAATAGGATTGTATTATTAAAATGTGAGTGGTTTGATCCTACATGAAATGTTGGTACAAAGATTCATTCGGATTATAAGCTAGTAGATGTTATCCATAAATGCAGATTTAATTGATATCAGCCATTTATTATGGTAGTTCAAGCCACTCAAGTATATTATTATACATATTCAAGTTTATCTCATGATAAGAGTGACTGGTGGGCTATTTGCAAAATCAAAGCTCGATCAAATTTTAAAGTTCCAACATCTCAACAAAGAAGTGCAAACATAGCTATTGCATCGGCATTTCAAGAAGATGACATAATTAATATTGAGCCTGTGCATGTAGATGAAGATCCAAAAAACTTATGTGACTCAAATGGTGGCCTAATAGATTTTGAAGATGATCATTTTCTATCTGAAGATGAGTTGGAACTTCCATCAGAATCAGATGAAATGTCAAAAGATCCATTAGAGGGTGATAGTGATGTCGATAATTAAACTGTTATAATATTATTAGAATATTATAATTTCAAAGACTTTTTATATTTTGTTGCAATCCATTGGTGTGTGTTATTCTAAAATGCATGGTTATTCATCATACAATATCATGGTTTTTCCTTTTTGTATAGTAGATGGCGTATAAAGGACTTGGGCATGGTTGAGGTGGACGTGGATGTAGACATGGACGAGATTCATCTAGTATTTTACGTATTGTTGTACAATAAGTACCATCTCATACCCACCCTATCTAGACTTCAACATCACCATCACCATCACCATCATCATCACCATCATCGACACATTTACCATCACCTTTATCAAATATAAGGCCACCACCCATTGTCCCTCCTGCACACACATATGATCCATCACCATCTTCTACACCACATTTTTACACCATCAGTTGTTCTCTAATTTATAGCACCATCGACATCATAAAATTTTGTGGCTTCATCTGAAAGTAGTGCTAAGTTAGTTATAGAAATTATGGATGGGAGGTATAAAAAATGTAAAAATTATTTTAATATAAATATTATGATGTCCCTTTTAGTGGTTTTGTTTTTATATATAGTTATAATTGCTTATTTTCAATGTTAATTATTTATTTTTATAGTTTGATTCCATCTCACAAGGATTTGGCTATAATTACAAAGTATTTCAACAAAATGGTTGATTCCAAAGCATTATAGTGGAAAAAAGTTTCTGAATCAACAAAAGAGACTAACTTTTATGACTTTTAGGTAAAAACAAAGAAACAAAGTATTAAAAATTAATTATCTAATTAGTTAACTATTATGTTAGTTATTATTCAAGCATAAAAGAATTATGTCTTTTTTATTAATATAGTTTTTTTGTGAATTTTCTATATATAAAATTAGTGTACATATGCACTCCAATTTGATGACAGTAAAGTCATTGTGAGAGAGCAAAACTATTGAATGGTACTTAGATTTTGTCTATAAATTAAAGTTTCTAAAAGTTAGGCTTGATTTTATACCTGAGGATGAGTGGCCCGAGTGGCTTAAGTATTGGGAGGAACTAGAAGTGAAGAAAAAATCAAAGATAGCCAACTAAAACTGACAGATTGAGGTAGCTAGACCAGGTACACGGATGTCTCGCCACACAAAAGGATGAAAGTCATGCATTGAGTATGCTAGAGATTGGGTACAATTTATAACTTTAAAATTTATATATCTAGCAGTTGGCCTAATAATCCAAATTATTTATCTTTGCATGGTTTTACAATTTTAGCTAAAATTTTTTAACATATCTTATTTTTTGACATAAAAAATACAAACATTGGGCTGGATAATTGGGCCAAGATCCTAATTTTTATGTGATTTTCAGGAAGATGCATGTGAAGAAGTGGATTGGCATTTTGTTGGAAACAAGTCTCATATGATTGCTGTAAGAATGTGTTATATTAATAAACTTTTAGAATATTATAGTAAATTTTAAAAGTTGTGTGGAATGAAAATTATTTGATTTATTTTATTTAAATCTAGCACAATATTTTATTCTATTTTATTATAGAACCTCATGGAGGAATGTGTGATAGCTACTTCTTAGTCATTTGAAAGTTCTATGGGACTTCAACCAAGTGACTATTATCTTTTTTTATATGGAGACCATAAAAGGTCAGAAGAAGCAGTGAGTGTAAAGCATCAGCTCGAAGGAAGTGGTTTTTTGTTCTAGCAGTCTTGCTTCTAGTTCCTCTATCATAACACTAGTGGAAGAGGCTATCAAACAGCCAGAAATAGAAACAAATGAATTATTTGTATTTATGGAGAAAGAAATTAAAGAGAAGGATCAGTAGATACTATTTTGAAAGATAAAATGCAGGAAATAAAAGAAGTGAATGATCAGATGAAAGAAGGATACAATGCAAAAGTAGATATCTTATATAGAGTCATAATTAATGGCCTTGACGTAGGAGATAGCATACTAACTTCTAGCAGAGAAACCATGCAGGAGAAGCAAGCACAAATGCACTAGCTAATGATGAAGATGATGATTTAGTTTTAAATGATTATATACTTATGTAATCTTTTTGTTTTAACTATGTAACTATTGTATCAGAATAATTTCTAAATTACTTTTACTTTTTGTTAATTATAAAAAATGGGTTATAGTATATGTTTTTATTGAATTTAATGTAAATATATAAAAATATGTAATCAAATCTTTGGTAAAAAATTAAATTGTGAAAATAGATTTGGAATGAAAATAGCTAGGGATTTTTCCCGTGCGAATTTAGATAGGGAATTTTCAATATATATTCAGGAGAAAAATATTAATTACTACTCTTAATTATGATCAAAATATTAAGGGAAAAAATATAATTAGATAGGGAATTCTGTAATTCAAAAATTTGCTAGGGAATTTTTTTTTCCATTAATATTTTGTGATGAGCACTTTAGCTTTGGATAATTTACGTCATAAATCCCTTGCTATTCTATTTTAATGATAGTCTTTCTTATAATAACTAGGGATATATCCCTAGCTATTTTGTTTTTTTTTGTAATGTTTTATGTCTATCTCTCTATCCATTTACCTATCTTTCTATTTATCTATCTATTTATCTAACTGCCTATCTACCTAAATGTCTAACTAACTAATTATCTATCTGTCTACATGTCTATCTATCTATCTATATATCTATCTATCTATATATAGATTTTTTGAAATGTCTATCTATATATTTGTCTATCTTTCTATCCATCTATCTATCTCACTTTCTATCTATCTATCTATCTATTTGTCTATATGTCAATCTTTCTACCTATTTATGTATATATCCATCTATCTATCAATTTGACTATATTTCTATCTTTCAATATCTCTATTTGACTTTCTATTAATTTGTATATCTATGTCTATCTATCTATCTTTCTTTCTTTCTGTCTATCTATCTGTTATCTATCTATATGACTATCTATCTATCTTTCTTTCTATCTAGCAATATTTTTATCTATCTATCTATCTATCAATAATTCTATCTATCTATCTATCTATTTATCTTTCTATATACTTGCATATTTATCTCTTTCTCAATCAATCAATCTAGCTATCTATTTATCTATAAATCTAAATAATTATCTATCTGTATGTCTGTCTATCTATATATATGCCTATCTATCTATCTATCTATTTGTATATATATTTATCTCTATGTTGTCTATATGTTTATCTTTCTATGTATCTATCTTTCTATCTATTGATTTGTCTATCTCTGTCTATCTGAAAAATTGTATATTAGTTTATCTATTTATTTATCTAGCTATCAATCTATCTATCAGTCTCTCTATCTATTTGTGTATAGGTATATTTTTCTAATTGCCTATCTATCTATCTATCTATCTATATATCTCTATCTATTCATCTATCTTTCCGACTATTTAAATATCTTTCTACACCACAAGAAAAATCCCATATAGCTAGGGACAATTCCCTAGCTAAATGGACATTTTTTTAACTAAATAGGATATAGCAATGGATTATTGATGGATCGGTTCCCAATCTAAAGTGCTTCTCGCTAAAATTTAGCGAATGTAAGCGTCCCTAGCTAAAAATTTAGCGACGAAATAATCCCTTTCTAATAAAATAATTTCCCTTGCTAAATAAGCAAGCTAAATGAGATTTTTCGTTACTAAACGAAAATAACGATGGAAGATTTCCCAAGCTAAATTGCTCATCGCTAAATATTAGCGATGGAAATAGTCCTTAGCTAAATTTAGTGACTAAAAATCTATTACTAAAATAAAGATATCCCTATCTAAATTAGCTAGGGAAAATTCCCTAGCTAAATTAGAAAGGGAATTTTCCCTAGATTAATTAGATAAGAAAATTTCCTAGCTAATTTAGCAAGGGGAATTTTCACTAGCAAATTTAACTAGGAAAAATTTGCTAAATTAGCTAGGGAATTTTTCCTAGCTATTTTAAATTCAAAACTATTTTTAGAATTTAATTTTTTTAAAATTTTTTTAATTAAATAATTTAATATTTTTATATTAAATTAAATATAAACAAAAACAATAAATGATAATTTATAATTAACAAAAAATAAAATCATTTAATAACTTATTATAAAATAATATTTTACATAATTAAAATAAAAAAAACAAAATTTTATTACATCATATTCATCAATGTATCTACCGACAGTGCATATCCATTCATTGATATTATTTTCTCTCCCTCTGCTCCTCTGATCACCATTTTTTTGCTATGACAAAGTTATCCGAGTCACAGCACGTCATTTCTATTGAAAAATTCCTTCACTTATACATGATTTGCATGGGGAACAATGCGGTACCATATTTGTAAGAAATTTAAACCACTTAATCAAATCAAAATAAAAAAAAGTTATGTTTTGATAAGTATATAATACAATAGTATATATGTATATATCATCACCGTCGCCACCGCTGCTGTTGCCACCGCCGCCACCGCTGCTGTTGCCACCGCCACCACCACTACTGCTACAACCACTACCACTGCTGCCGCTACTGCTACTGCTGATAATAAAAGTATGGCGGGTGATGATGATCGACTGATGAACTTGAGATTGAGCAAATATTTGATGAGGCAGCAAACTGTTTCTCCCAAAATAGGACCCAATATTCCTCTTAGACTAGAATCACACGACACTACACGAGCATCATCATCATCATCATTCTAAGACCTAGTACAATTAGAATCAATCATTGCATTATTTAGATTAAAAAAACTTATTTACTCATACATTCGATTTGTACCATGTGATAATTGCATATCAATACAATTACTAAGATTTTAAAGACCGACATCTATTTGTCTAGCGGGCCTGGACCAGAAATATCATACTAAAGCTTTAGAAAAAGTCTAATATCCATTGCTTTTATTACTTGCATCTGTGAGCAATGCACGATGATGACTAGACTAGCCTGAGCAATTATATTTCAAAAGTGTGTTTGTGTGTAAATGGGTGTGTATGTATGACAATATATAGATGTCTACAAATAAATATATGGACCCACATATGTGCATACTCAGTATATACCTACGTATATACTCGGTATATACCTACGTATATACTCGGTATATACATACGTATATACCAAGTATATTCATACTTATATACTTGGTATATGTACATATAAAGTGCATGTCATGTGCCACATGACTCTGGAAAGAAAGATCAGCACACCACAAGAGCTAGCACATGAGGCCCTGTAATGCACTATCACAACATCCAACTCTGCATGGTAAGTAGAAATATAGTATCTTTAACAAATTGCACAGGCTTCAGACTTTAAGAAAACTAATTGACAAATAGAATTTTTAAAAAGTTGCCCGGTGAAAATAAGAATAGTACATGCCTAAAAAAATAGAATTTTTATCTTCCAAAACAAAACAAAAAACAACACATGCCAAAACAAAATAATATAATCTACAAAGTCCTTGATGCTAATTCAATCACAACATGCTTTCTATCTTATAAATCTAACATGCTCTCGAAGATAAATTTTCATTATTTATTTCTTCTTCTGTGTGGCATTATACTTGGTCTTTTTGATAGGTTTGGTTGCATTAGAAATGAAACAATGAAACGCATGTATTTATATTTTTGAACATGCTATCAAAGTGGGGGAAATAAAAGTGATAATGCCGCCACCACCACCATCATTTAAGCTAACATGTTGGAGACTACCCCAAGACACCTAATGTTTTTTTAAAGAACAAAAGTAAAAGTGTTTGGAGTATGCCATCAATATAAGCACTAGATTACCTAGACTAGATACAAGTGAAATAAAAAATACAACAATTAAAATAGTGCAATAAATATAATGAATATTATATATATTCATCACCTCAAACATAAAAGAAAAAAGAAATTAAGATGCTCTAGATAATTCTCATTAAAATCTTTGCCAACAATTGTGATGAGAATCGTTATTGCATGGCCCAGCACGTACCCAACCCAGAATACCCGAGGTCTGAACTAGGAGAGCTAGACATGTGCTCTTCAGGGCCTGGCCATGGCACCTGGTCCACCTCACAAGGGCCCAGGCCCTAGAACTTGGACACCCGTGGGCCATGTCCCCTGAACAGTGTGTGCAGGTGGCAAGTGCTGAGCATGATGGCAGCATTATATCATTATATTATACATAACATAGAAGTGTGAATTTTTATGTGTATCTATATATACACATAATATAATAATTGTGAATTACAATATACAAAATACATACTTAATGTATATAGAATGTACATACAATGTGTATATATACTCATATTGAATATATACATATACACATTGTATATAGACAGAAATTATTGTGATATACATGTATACATAATGTAAATACAAAATATATACATACTCACCTAGTATATAAAAAATTTAAAATTATGAATTTAAAAAATTAAATAACATTAAAAAATATTTTAAATTTAAAATTATAATTAATACTTATTAAATAAAAAATGGTAACATAATCTTTCAAAATAAAACTAAAACATAAAAAATATTACAAATCATTAAGTCATAAAATGATAAAAATTTTAAGATCATTTTCAATCTATTTATTATGATCTATACAACTTTAAACTTTATCATATATATCTTCAAATATATTTTGTTGTAATGTAGGAATTTGATCCTGAAGACTCATCTATGTATTATCTTAATCTTTCTATCATAACAAATTTTCGTTAATATTGATTATAATTTAATTTTCCTATCTAAAATAAAATTAACAATCATAATTATGATAGACTTTAATATACAATAAACATAGTAAAGATCAGAAAATCACGAGACATTTTAGATATCATGAAAACAATTTTATATAATTTTTAAAAAGTCAATGCATCTAGATTCTTCATATGCTCTAAAAAAAGTAGAACAATAATTGGTGTCTAAGTATTTTAACAAGTTGTTCTTATAGCTCTAACTTATCACTTACCTCTAACTAATTTGAATTAATTCATATTCATATCTAGAACAATAATGATGATAACAAGTTATTCATTTATAAAAAATGAATATATGAATATATTCATATCATAAGATAAATATGACTAAAGTTTATATATTCCATGAATCAAATAACATTAATAGATTATTGTACATTCTGACATATTCAATGTTATTTGATGTCTCTTTAAAATCTATATTTAATGAAATCAACTGATAATTTTTTTGTATCGAATCTATTTAGTTTTAATGATATTATGAAATTTTTTAATAATATATGATATGCTTTCAATGAGAAATATTCATTGATTCTCTTGGTATTACTTGAGAAGGATTGAATATGGTTGGTAGCATTTGATGATAAGTCCATGTTTTTCAATCACATTCAAATTTTATTAATGATACATCTTTTTATTATTGCATATGAATTTTTTTAATCAATTTCAATCATTTTCAATAAATATGTAAGATATGTTAACATATTTTTTATAGTTCATGATTAACTTATATGTGTTGGGCTTACAAAAATAAAACATACATCAAATAATTTGAAATAAAAATTCATAAGAAATAATGAAAAAAAATAAACAATAAAATAAAATACATACTAATAACACTTAAGATTTGAATGATAAAAAAATGAAAAAAAACTCTTTTATAAAT
>JAREIK010000432.1:54962-144962 GCA_029783825.1 Sapria himalayana
ATTTTGAAACAATATTAAACTAGCAAAAAAAAAAAAGAATCTAGTAATTAGCATCACCATGATAGCTCATATTTTATATTTTAATTGAGGATGGTTTTTTTACATGAAAAAAATTAATTTTTTTTATTTTATCAAAATTAAGGAGGTTGTGATAAAAAAACATGAACAATATTAAATTTAATGAATTTAATTTTATCAAGAGTATACAATAAACACAAACATAACACTCATGTGTTTTAATTCTAATTATTTGCTAAGCATGGACTTGAAATTTTTTATAATTTGGACTATTAATTGTGCGTAAATTTTATTTTCTTATAATTTGGACTGTTAATTGTAATTTATTATATTTTAAAACTATAAAATAATTTAGAATACTATATTTTTTGTAAAGTTTTCAAATATAAAATTAAATGAATTGTATAGCATGAGAAACAAGCTTTAGTTTAGCATCATTATGGATATCACTATTATCTTAGTTGCACATATTTTATTAGAATTTTTGAAAGAATAGCAAAACTCAACAATTCTTTCACTAATTATGAATATTCTTGATTATATGAGTATTCTAATATGAGTTGGATATAAGTTTTAAGCAAAAGATTAATAATTTTTATAATTTTTAAAATAAAATCTTTAAATATTATCTCTTGATAAAATAAAATTTATTATATTTTAACAAAAAACAATGTCAACTTGACAATTCAAGTAGCACAACCGGAGTCGTTATTCACTTGCAAACTAAGCTACAATTATCTAGGTTGAGTATTTTCGGCCTACTAAATCAATGTGAGAACAAACTCTCTGAGATATTAGTTTTGCCGAACTTAATTGCCAATTAAACTAATAGATATTTTGGCATAAACCCAAAATATCATCTCTAACACAAACATAATAAAAGTCAAAACTTCGATCACTTGTAAACTTTTGAATCATAAACTATAAATATATGATTTGCTTTGAATTAAATTGTTCATGAATAAATAAACTATATTGTGTTAAACAATAATTTAAACAAATACGATTTAAGAGAATACTAACGTTTCATCCTATTCATTATTTATGATTAGCCAGTATTCATAAAAATTTTATATAATCCTAATATCAATTCTTTCTCAAGTAAGCTTGGTATTTATGTTGTATGTATGCCAACTTGAATAAAAGTTGAGATTATCATTAAATTGTTTTTCATGGTTTATGGTGTTGTACATAAAGGTTCACCAACCTATTTCCAATTTTTAAATATCTATAACCTAATTTATGCATATTTTTTCAGAATATTTACATTAAAACATGCTGCATAATTAACAATGCTTGTAAGATTTACCAATGCCAAAAAAAGTTGCTGCTGTAAGCTCAGCACCAACACCCTTAACTTATTGTATTACAAAAGTAATATCATCAAATCAAACCTCAGTTTAAACATGAAAGGAAGACAAAAAGTTGATACTTAATCATACTAACCTTAGTCAAAAGAAAAGTTGCCCATGGGGAAAATGCAAAAAAGATTAGGTCCAGTGAATAAACTAACAGTCTTGACAGATATAGGAAAATTGAACAAATTCATTATCATGGTATTAAGTAATCAACATGTAATTATAACATAAGAAAAATAAAATTAATAAAAAATGCTCTAGAGAGATTACTAGCAGATATCTTATTGATATACAATAAGAAATTTGTTGAGCAGTAGATTCCAAGGGCTCACTTCCTTTCCATTTTTTCTCATTTGTTAAAGTCAATCCTAGGTACACACTACCTCCTATCACCTGCTAAAGTGGATACCTAATATTAATAAATAGTAAGAATAGTGAGCTTAAACTTTTCAAAAAAATACATGGAAAAAAAATTTCTTGTGTGAGATTGATCAAATTTATCAAGTTAGATCATCAATCCAATTTGAAAAATCATATATTCCGTTCTTCATCAAGAACTGAAAGCATAGACCAAATAATGCAACAAATGCTAACACAACATGAGGTCTTCAAATTGAAAGAACACTAATTAGGTTATGATTCATGATACTTCATGTTTCAGAAAATACAGAAAATATTGCCTGCTTGATGCTATTTTGGTTGTCCACCAATTAGGTCATCGTTCATATTTAACTTGTTTAAAGTTTAAAATATTAATATTTATTTATTTATTTGTTATTATAAGATTACATATTTGATTTTAAATTTATATTATTTTTTATTTTCTTTTTAATTTATTATAATAATTTACTCAATGTTTTAATTCTTATAAATTTTAGTAGAGGCAAAAGTAAAACTTCAATTAAAATCAACATAGGGTCAGTTTGGTAGTGATTTTCAAAAGTGTTAATAGGACTAAAAATAATTTTATTGCATTGAGAACAAAAAAGTATCATTAGTAAATTTTTAAAAACTTTTTTAAATAGCAAAAAAACACATGAAGTATTCTTTTAAAAAACACTAGGAAAAATTTTAAGTATAACTCATTAATGTTTTTGGATGTAATTAAAACATCAATTTATTTATCCTTAAATCAAATTATTTTATTTTAAATTTAATGAAAAATATACTTTTTTATAATTCAAATATTTCTAAACTTTTAGTAATAATTTTTTAAAAAAATTTCTATAATCATTAAATTTTTTTTAAAGTTTTATTAATATAAATATTTACTTGTTTATTTGTTAAATTAAATTTTTTGTAAATATTTGTTTTAGAAGCATATATATAACAATTTTAGGTTTTTATTAACACAAATGTTTATGTATGTTCATTTATTATTTCAAATATTTTAAAAAATGTTTATAATTATAGAATTAATTATTTAATTTGTTTTTTTATACAAATATGTAAACATCTTTATAAATTAATTCAAAAAATATTTTGTATATATTTTTAAAATTGTATTATCATAAAAATAGCTATTTTAGTCTTTATTAATATAAATTTTTATTTGTATTTATATATATTTGAAATTATTTATTTATAATATCTTATTTTTATAATTATATGAGGAGAAGATGTCTTTAAAGGATCCCTCATCCGTAGACCATGACAAAACTTTAATACACAATTTCATTATATATTAAAACAAATAAATAAAAAAACAAAAAAAAATAATTCAGTAGAGATTAATGATAGAAATAATTTCGAGCTACATAACTAGGGAAAATCCCTAGCTAAATATATTTTTTGTGAAAATAATAATTTAAGGACTAATCGCTTGTTATTAATATACAATTATAAAAATATTAATCCAGATAACGATTTAGTGAGAGATTTTTTGTCGAGCTAATTAGTTAGAGAAAATCCATCTCTAAAGTCATTGCTAAATTTGCTGCCAATCATTATGCAAAAATTTATGAAAATATTAGCTGGGGACATTTTTCAATCAAAAATTTTGGTCTCTAATCTATCACAAATTTTTTATTCAATATAAAATCAATATCTCATGCTATTCCCTAGATAATCCCTCGCAAATTAGCTAGGGATTATTTTCCAAGCTAAATTTTCGTAGCTAAAAAGATAATTTCTTATAGTGTAGAAAAAATTCATGATAGATAGATATATACATTGATAGATATATAGATAGAAAGATAGATAGATAGACAGATAAACAAATATATATATAAACAAATAGATAGACAAATAGATAGATAGATAAATAGACAGGAAGACACATATATAGTAGAAAGATAGATAGATAGATAAATAGGCATATAGACACATAAACAGATAGTCAGATATATAAATATATAGATAAAAAGAAAGATAGATAGACAAATAGATTGATAGACAAATAGATAGATAAAGAGATAGATAGATAGACAGGTTGATAGATAGGAAAATAGAGAAATAGATAGATAGATAGATAGATAGATCGACAGCTAGATAGATAGAAAGAATGAAATTAAACAAATAGATAGATAGATAGATAGATAGACAAATAGATAGTTAGATAGATAGATTAATTAATTAATTGATTGTAAAATATACTGATATAGATAGATAGATAGATATATATATAGATAGTTAGATTAATAGATAGATTGATAGATAGAAAGATGGAAATATTGATAGATAGAAAGATATATAAATAGCTAGACAGACAGATAGATAGATAACTAGAATGATAGATAGATTGATAGATTGATTAATAGATAGTTTCTTTGATTGATTGATTAATTGATTGATAGATAGATAGACAAATTTATAGATAGACAAATTGATAGATAGACATATAGACAAATAGATTGATAGATAGATAGATTGATTGGTAGATAGATAAACAGATAAAGAGAGATAGATAAGTAGATTGAAAGATTGAAAGATAGAAAGAAAGACATATAGATAGATATACATATATGTAGATAGACAAATAGACAAATATATAGATAGAAACATAGTCTGATAGACAAATAGACAAATAGATAGATATACTAATAGATAGATAGATAGATAGTCAAACAGATAGATAGATCAATTCAAAGATATAAAGACAAATTGATAGCTATATAGATAAATATATAGATGGTTAAATAGACAGACAAATAGATCGATACATAGATAGATAGAAAGATAGATATATTGGTAGACAGACAGACAAATAGATTGGTAGACAGACAGACAAATAGATAGATAGATAAAAGATAGATAGAAAATATATGAATAAAATGATAGATAGATATACATATAGATGATAGAAGGAATGATAGAAAGAAAAGATAGATATATAGATATATAGAAAAATAGATAGAAAGACAAATAAATAGATAGATTAATGAATATGTAGTTTGATAGAAAGATAGATAGACAGACATATAAATAGAAAGATAGAATATAGATAAACAAATAGATAAATAGATAGATAGACAGAGAGAGAGAAATAGACAAACACATAGATAGATAGATAGATAAATCTATAGAAAGAAAGAAACATAGAAACATAGATAGACAGATAGAGAGAAAGAAAGATGGATAGATCATATAGATATATAGACAGATAGATGGATAGATAGAGATAAAAAGATAGATAGATAGATAGATAAAGAGAAAGATAAATAGATAGATAGATAGATAAATAGATAGATAAATACAAAGAAAGTAAGATAGATAGATAAATAATTAGGCACATAAATAATTAAAAAGATAAATATTTATAAAGATAGATAAATAAAATAATACATAGATAGACATATAGATAGATAGAAATTAAGATAGATAGATATATAAAAAGATAATTAGATAAATATATAGAAAGAAAAAAATAGATAGACAAAAGAAGATAGATAGATAGACAGATAGATAGACAAATAGATAAATATATATTATGTTAGATAGATAGACTAATAGATAAATAGATAGTTAGATATATAGATAGATAGATAGATCTAAAAATAGATAGATATAAAGATAGATAGATATATAGATAGATAATTAAATAGATATATAGATAGACAGATAGATAGATACATAAATAAATGATGTCATTGAGTACTATCGATTTTTCTCTCGCGATTTTTGAACTCTCATGATTTTCTCTTGCGATTATCTCTCGCGATTATCTTTGGTGAACTGTTGTGCAAATTGTTGGTGAATTATTGTGCAAATTGCTGTGCGAATTGTTGCTCGATATAATTTATGTGTAACTGCTAGTTTGTGCGATTTGCTGTGCGAAACTGTCATTGTTGACTCGCCATTGCTGCCCGATTCAAGCTCCTCTCAAGCTAAATATGGAGCAAAAAGACTTATTACAAAACAATAAGTCGTTTGCATCGATTTTAAGAGAGCCTACGCCTCCTGTATGCTGCTTCGGTAACAAACACGAGAGTCCCGCGATTGTATTTTCAACAGAGGAGATGCGCAAATTCATGGAGCCCTTTGAATATATGCTTATTGGTAAGTTTTCACATGGAAGGCCTCGCCCGAAGGAAATACACAGTTTATCTCCTCGCTAAAGCTTACGGAAGGGTGAAGCTAGCTGACTACGATGCGAAGCACGTATTCCTGCAGTGCTTTATGAGTGAAGACTTCTACCTGCTTATGGCATAGAGGTCTATGGCAAGTTAACGGATTTCCTATGCGTGTCTTGAGGTGGACCGAAGGAGTTCAGGCCACTGGAGGAGGCGCCCTTTAGCCCCGATATGGTTTTCCCTTACCGAATCTCCCATTATATTTGTTTACCCACAATCTCTCTATACAATTTCTTCTTGTCTGGGTAAACCTATAATTCGTGATGAAGCCACTGTTTCTATGACAAGGCTAAGCAAGGCTTGCGTGTGTGTTGAGTGCAACCAGCTCACTCAGCCACCTAATTTGATCTGGATTGGTAATGGAGACGATGGGCAGAATAATGGGTTTTGGTAACCTATTATTCCTGAAAATCAGCTTGTTTATTGCATAAAATGTAAGAGAATTGGGGACGAATCGGGGGTGTGTAAGATGGGTACAGAACACACAGAAAATGTGCAAGGGTTAGAAGGTAGAAAAAGAATGGTGGAAAGATGGATTAGGAAGGAGGGAGGGGCTGGAGAAAAAACCTGTAATTGAAGCAGATTTATTGGAAGTAGAAGGGGAGCTTATGAGAGAGAAAGTGAGTAAGTTATTAGGAGAGGGAGAGACTAGTAATAGAGTATATCATGACGGAAGTATGGAGGAAGGAGATAAGCTAGGGGAGGGAGAAAAATGGGAGGAGGTGAAGGGTAGAAAGAAGAGGAACAAGAAAATCAAAACCAGGATAATTTTAAAAGAAAAATTGGAGGACTATAGCTGGATAGAGGAAGACCTCTTGGATTTCCCAGAGGAAGATGCAGAGGTGTTTAGTTGTCCTTCATTAGGTAGGGAAGAAGAGGAACACGCTTTCTATATAGAAAAGGGGAAGGATGATATGGATATTTATGAGGAAGATTGGACAAAGCTCACTAGAACTCAAGCTAAAGAAGCCATAAAAATAATGGCAATGCAGCTTGGGTGGCAGGACAAATATTATGAAAAAATAAAATTAAACTCGAATGCAATTAAAACACCAAGGAATAAGAAAAAACAATTAAACAAAAAATACGAAACTAAGTGTACAACTAGATCCCAAACTAAGCTAGGAATTAATGGATAAATGCCTTTATTGGAACATAAGAGGGGTTGCTAAAAATCCTTCGATGAATAGGTTAAAACAATTAATAAAAACTCATAAAATTTCTCTCGTAGTCATCGCAGAACCTATGATCCAGAAAGATCAATTAATCACCTACAGCCAAAAACTAGGATTTAATAATGCATATGCTAATATAAATAGTAAACTCTGGATAATGTGGCATAATTATTTGGACATTGAAATTTTAAAAGATACAGAACAGGTAGTACATTTTAAAATAAATAAAGAAATAGATGAAATAATATCGGTGGTATATGCTAAAAATGATAAAAAATCAAGGTTAGCACTGTGGGAGGAAATGCAGAACATTGCATCTAGGAATGCACCCTGGATCATAGGAGGTGATTTTAATATAATCAGGAGCAATCAAGAAAAGAAAGGAGGTAAAACCCCAGATCCAAAAGCAATCACACAATTTAATGAGGCGATCTCAAACTCGAAATTAATGGAAATTGATTTTATAGGTTCAAGTTACACTTGGTGTAACAATAAGAGTAAAAGAAGCACAATTTGGGCTAGACTGGATAGAGTACTATGTAATGCTAAGTGGGTAGCTTTGCATGGGGCTACAGGGCTAAGACATCTGAATAGAACCTGTTCGGATCATTGCCCACTGCTTATTACAATATATAAGAATTACCGAGCATCAGGTAACTTTAAATTTCAGAATATGTGGAAAAAGCATGTTGGCTTCGAAAAACTGGTAACTGAATCCTGGATGGAGCCAGCAAAGGGGAAACCAATGCAAATATTAATGGTTAAGCTTCATAGATTAAAAAAATGTCTAAAAATATGGAATAAAGGAGTCTTTGGAAATCTAAACCAAATAATAAAGCAAGAAGAGGAAAAAGTAGAAAAATTGGAATTAGAATACGATAATAATAATACAGAGGTAAAGAGACATGAACTAAATAAGGCTAAAGGGGACTTGAGGCTTAAGTTGTATATGGAGGAAGTATACTGGAAACAGTGTTGTAAAATTAAATGGTTGAAAGATGGAGATAGAAACACTAAATTTTTTCACAATATGTGTAAAATAAAGGCTCAAAAAAATAAAATCAAGGAAATTAAAAATAATGAGGGAAAATGGGTTGAAGAAGACAAGCAGATAGGATCCCTCTGATGAATTTTTTAAAAGCCATCTATGCAGACACGCCCCCCAAGTAAAAAATTCATTAATGGATGGGATTAACACAGTCATCTCACTAGAACAAAACCAAATGATGGAGAAGATCCCGGAGGAAGAAGAGATTAAAAAGGTAGTGTTTGATCTGGATAAGGATAGTGCAGCAGGGCCAGATGGCTGGAATAATTATTTTTTTCAGCTAAACTGGCTCATTATCAAAAAAGATCTGGTTCCTGCAATCGCCAGTTTTTTTGTAGGCACGGATATTCCTAAGGCATGGGCGAATTCTTTCATAGTGCTAATTCCCAAAAAAGAATCACCTCAAAAATGTGAGGATTTTAGGCCTATAAGTTTATGTAATGTAATTTATAAGATCCTTGCTAAAATTATTCAAAACAGACTTAGTAATATTTTACCATTTATAATATCACAGGAACAAACAGGATTTGTTAATAATAGATTAATGATTGAAAATATTAGATTAGCATCAGAAATGATGAAAGAAATATCATTTAAAACGAGAGGAAGTAACTTAGTAGTTAAGCTAGATTTATTTAAGGCATTTGATAGAGTGGAATGGCATACATTATGTTTCATCATGAGAAAATTTGGTTTCTCTGAAACATGTATTGACTTAATATATAGATGTGTAACAAGCGTTTGGGTTAGAATTATTGTAAATGGAATGAAAGGAGAAGAATTCAAACCGAGACGTAGCTTGAGACAGGGGGATCCATTATCGCCTTTATTATTTTATATGTACCTAGAATTATTAATCGTTAATTTAAATAAAAGAATGTTAGAGGGAAAATAATCCCCTTTAGACAGCCAAAAAACACTCCGAGAATTAGTTGTTTAGCTTATGCAGATGATATCATCATTTTCACAAATGCGAATAAAGCTTCATTGAAAAACCTGATGGACCTTCTACAATTATTTGAGAAGGAAACATGACAAGCCCTTAATAAAGATAAAAGTCAATTTATGTTAGCAAAAAGAGCTTCCGAAAAAGTAGTAAAAAAAATTAAAAACATAACGGGTTTTAAACATAAAAAAGATGCTTTAGTATATTTAGGTTGTCCGATATATGAAGGAAGGCTGAAAGAAAATTATCTAACGCCCTTACTAGACAAAATGAGAAAGAAAATAGCAGGTTGGAAAGTAGATCTATTAGGTTTTGGGGGGAGGATTACATTAATCTCCCATGTCCTTCAAAGTACACTGGTACATATTATATCAGTCATACACCCACCTAAGAAATTTACAAATAAACTAGAGATGGAAATGTCAAACTTTTTATGGGGAAAAAAAAACGAAAAGCAGAAAATTCACTGGAAAAATTGGAAAGACATCAGTTATCCTAAGGCGGAAGTGGGTTTAGGCATCATTAATTTACAGGACATGGCGGCTGCTTGGGACTGCAAAGGATGGTGGAGGATAAAAGAAAATGATTCCCTCTGGGCAAAATATATGCGAGCAAAATATCTAGAACAAGAACATAATCACGTTAAGCAGAAATCAAATAGCTAGAAAGCATTGGAAAAACAAAATGAAATAGTAGATGCTCACTCATTATTGAATAAATTGGGATGGAAATGGACCCTTAATCCACAAGGTAATTTTACGTTAAAGTCAGCAAAAGAATTGATAAGAAGGAAAAAACCTGTGCAGTCTTTATTTAAATGGGCCTGGAGAGCAGGTATTCCACTGAAAATGTGCTCGTTGGCATGGAAAGTTCTGGTAAATGCACTGCATATGGACACTAATGTGAAAAGAAAAGGTGTTAAAATGGCCTCCAGATGTGAATGTTGCTTCGCAGATGAAGAATCAATGGATCATCTACTTTCAAGTGGGAGAATAGCTGCAGCAGTCTGGAGGGAATTAGGAGACCAGTTACAAATAAGTAAAAAAAAGATAGAATAATTGATAGAATTAAGAGTTGGGGAAATCTAAACCCTAGTAATTACATTAAAAATTGGCTTACCCAGAATCTACCTCATATAGCAATATGGTGTCTATGGAAAGCTCGTAATAAGAGTAAATTTGAGGGCATAAGAATGAATTCAAATGAAATTATTAAAGATATAATTAAAGAAATCAAAAATATATCAAGTATAAACCCTATAAAAGTTGATGGTTCTTGCTTAAATAAGGGAGCTGGAATGTTCTGGGGCCTCGCTATTACAAATACGAAATAGGGATGGGTAAAAAGTATAAGTTGAATTAGGCCTCCGAAAGGTAAAATATCATTAAACACGGAAGCTAGCTTCAATAGAGACACTGGTATAGCAGGTGGAGGAGAGGTAATAAGGGACTCAAACGGGTATGTGATAAAAGCATTTACATCGGCTACAGAAGCATTCTCAGCCCTCCACTCGGAGATAAAAGCTTTGAATATCGGATTAAATGTCTGTAAGAAATTAGATTTAGAAAATATACAAATTCAAGTGGACTCTATGCTTTTGCTAGAATTAGTAAGTGGAAAAATTACTCTTTGGAGGTATGAGGATGAAATAGAAATTATTTTGAACCTCATTAAAATGCTTAACACATCAATCTTACATATATATAGAGAAGCTAATACTTTGGCGGATAGTCTTGCAAGATTAGGTTCGATAAGAGGAGATAATGAATTTGATGAGTTTTCGATGCCAGAAAAAGTAAAAGGAATAGCGAAACTGGATAGGGAGGACTTCCCTTATTTAAGATTTAGGAAGGGTAGTATTAACAGAAAAAATAGAATATGAAAATCCAGTAGCTGCTGTGAAGGGGAATCTGAAAATTAAAAGAATATGAAGATAGAATATGGAAAATAGAATAAGATAAGTATAATAATATAAGCTGTGGAATTGTGGTAGCTTCTTTGCAAGTGAATCTGTCTATGCAGATTAACAGCGAAGAAACAACCAGAAAATATAGTTGCTGTTTTTTTCTTTTACAGTCACTGGAAGGATCACCTCACAAGTCAAAGATAAGGGAATGTAAAGGTAAGGGCTGGAATTTTCTGTCCCTTTGGTATTTTTCTGGTGTTTGCAGCAAAGCATTAAAGGGGCAATCAAATCATATTCCTTGAATTAAAAGAAGTTTGTAACTAGCAAGAGTCTGTAAAAATTTGTCATGTGTTATGTTTTTTACCAGCAAGAGTCTATAAAATTTGTCATGTGTTATGTTTTTACCAGCAAGAGTCTGTAACTAGCAAGAGTCAAGTCATGTTTTAAGTTTTTTAACAGCGTTTAATCATGTAGAAAGGGTTTAGAAGTCTGAAAGTTTCAGAATCATGTGTTTGTATTAATAAAAGGTCCTAGGAGAGGTAAGTGTCTAGTCCAGGAGGTCGGTAAAGAGGATGCTGCAAAGCGGGGGCAGAATGTGCTACAAGGTAGAAAGAAATTTGCAAAGCGGGAGATATTCCTATAATTTTATGAAGGAAATATGAGGATGCTGCAAAGTGGCTTGGAAATGGCTCTCAAGATGTGAATTTAAAGCTATATTGTTAAACAAAGAGGGTCAAGGAATAGGACAGATAGAAGAGGAAAGCTTCGGTAGAATATGGGCAACAAGGTTGAAAGGAATCCTGCAAAGTGTGTGAAATTCCTGTTATTTTATGCAGGCAATACGTTATATACAGCATAAAAAGGGTGATATCAGCATAGAAGGGATGTTCCAGGAAGTGCTAGAAAGAAAAAAGAAGGAAACTCATTTTAGTAAAGAGTAAACTTATTTTAAGTTATTTCAATAGTGCTAGAAAGATTATATTATTAGTCTTTAGTAATGGGGAATGGTTGTAAGAGGGTAAAGGGTAGAAGTAGCTTGTACAAATGGTATTCCTCCGCCAAAAGAGAGGGCTATAAATAATAAACAAACTTTATTGAAAAAAAAAGATAGATACATAAATACATAAATAGATATAAAGATAGATAGATAAATGGATCGATAGGTTGATTGATTGACAGAGAGATAATTATAAAGGTAAATAGATAGATAGATAGATCAATAGATAGATATTTATACAGAGAGATTGACAAACATATATATATATAGATAGATAGATAGACATGTATATAAATAGATAGATAGATTGATTGAGTGATTGATTGATTGGTAGATATATAAAGAGATTGACAAATATATAGATAGATATATAAATATATAGATAGTTATATAGATAAATTGCTTGATAGACAGATAAATAGATATACAAAGAGAATGAAAGGTAGATTGATAGATAGACATATTGATAGATAAATAGATATACAAATAGAATAGTAGACATACATATAGATAGATCTATATATAGACTGATAGATAGATAGATAGGAAGATAGATAGGTAGTTCGAAAGATAGAAAGATAGATTGATTGACAGATATAAAGATAAATAGATAGATAGGTAGGTTGGTAGAGAGAATGATAAATAGACAGACATATATATAGATATATAAATAGAATGATAAACAAATAAATAGATTTATAGATAAATATATAGATAGATAGAAAAATAGAATGATAGATAGACATATAGATATGTAGATAAATAGATAGACAGATAGATAGATATACAAATTGATTGATAGATAAATAGTCTAATAGACTAGTAGATTTTTAGATAGATAAATAGATATATTGATAGATAGACATGTATACAGATAGATAGATATGATGATAGACAAGAAAAATAGATAGATAGGTTGATTGATTGACAAATAGATAGATTGATAAATAGACATATTGACAAATACACAAATAGACTGATAGAAAGATAGAGAGATAAACATATTGATTGATTGATATAAAGATAAATAGATAGATACATAGATAGATAGACAGATAGATAGATATAAAGTTAGATATACTGAAAGAAAGAAAGAAAGATAGATAGATAGACAGATATACATATAGACAGACAGATAAATTGATTGATATATAGAAAGATAGATAGATATATAGATTGATAGATTGACTGATATAGACACATTGACATAAAGATAGACATATAGACAAATAGACAGAGAGACAAGTAGACAGGTTGAAAGGTAGACATGTAGATAGTAAAACATTTTGATAGGTAAATAGGCTGGCAGGTATCAGGTAGAAAAGTAGACATGTAGAAAGTTAGATATATATACAAATATAGAAATAGATAGATAGATATATAGATAGAGTGATAAACAAATAGATAGATATATAGTTATATAGATAGATAGATATATAGATAGACATATATACATATAGTTAAATAGACAGATTGATACAAAGCCAGAAAGATAGAAAGTTAGAAAGGTAGAAAGATATATAGAAATATAGATAGAAAGACAGAAACATAAATAGACAGATAATAGATAAATAGATAAATAGATATTCACATAGATATATAAAAATAAAGATAGACAACTATACATATTGACAAATAGTCATATAGACAAATAGATAAATAGATAGACAGATAGATAGATAGATAGATAGATAGATTGATTGATAGATAGCCTGAAAGTCTGATAGACAAAAATATAGATAGATAGATAGACTTAATAAAAGATAGTCTGATAGATAGATAGATAGACAGATATAGAAATAGATAGAAAAATAGAAAGACAAACAGATAGATTGATAAATCCATAGATTGAAAAATAAAAGTTAGATATATAGAAAAATAGACAGATACACAAATAGATAAAGAAATAGATAGATATATAGATAAACTAATATACATATAAATAATTAAACAGATAAATAATTAGATAGATATACAAATAGATAGTTAGATAGTTATATATATAGATATAAAGATAGACAGTTAAATAGTTAGATAGATCATTAGATAAAATGATATACAGATAGATAGATCTATACAAAGATAAATAGATAAATAGATAAATAGATAGACAGACAGATAGATAGATAGATAGACAGATAGACATATATATAGATATAAAGATAGATAAATACATAGATAGACATATAGACTGATAGAGAGATATACAGATAGACATATAGATAGATAGATAGATAGATATACATATATAGATAGATATACAGATATATATATTGATATTTAAACAAATAGACCATATAGACAAATAGATAGAAAGATAGATAAATATATAGATAGATAGACAGGTAGACATATATACAGATAGACAAATAGACATAATTATAGATATACAGATAGACAGATAGATAGATAGACATATAGAGATACAAACAGATAGATAAATAGATAGATAGATAGATAGACAGACAAACAAACAAATAGATAGATAGATAAATACACAAATAGATAGATAGATTGATTAATAAAAAGAAATAAAGAAAGAAATATAGATAGATAGATAATTAGGTAGAACGTCATATACATAGATACAAAGATAGGAAGAATTAAATAAAGAAAGATAGAAAAAAAAACAAAATAAATAAATAGATAGATAAATAGATAGATAGATGGCTTGATTAATTGATAGATAGTTAGATAGTTAGATAGATAGATACATAAATAGATAAATATAGAGATATTTAGATATTTAGATAGGTTGATAGATCATTATATAGATAGTTAGATAGATAGACAGATAGATAAATAGACAAATAGATAGACAAACAGATAGATAAATATATAGACAGAAAGATAGATAAATACATACACTACAAAAAATGTCTATTTAGCTAGTAAAATTTAGCTAGGGATAAATTCCTCTAGCTAAATAACAAGGGATAAACTAGGAAATAACAAGGGATATTTGATTTTACAATAAATTAAAATTTTACGATTGATTAGTGATGAATTAGCATCGAAAATCTTTGAATGAAAATTTTTAGTCACTAAAATATTTGTAAATATTCACGCAAAGAAAATCTGGAACTTTAGCGACGTATTTAGCTACAGAAGTTCCTTTGTTAATTAAAATGAGACAAAATCTATCGCTAAATAATTATTTAAATTTATTTTTTAGATTTTATATATAATTGAAAGCGATAATTACTTAAATGTTGATTTTCTCAAAATATATGCATTAAGCTAGGGATTTTCCCTAGCTATTTGGGCAAGTGATAATTTCTATCACTAATATTAAATGATATTTTTTAAGCATTATTTATTTTAATATTTTATATAATTTTTTATATTAAAGTTATGTTATGGTCTATAGATGAGCGATCCTTAAAAGACACAATCTCCTCATATAATAATAAAAATATGATATTATAAATATAAAATTTAATAAATATACAAATAAAAATAAAAATTTACATTAAATATGACTAAAATAACTATTTTTTTATTCTAAATTTATTAAACAATTATTCTTAATTTTTTGTGAAATATTTAATTATGATATTTAAATATTTATATTAAAAAATATTATATAATTTATTAATTTATAATATTTTTTTAAAATATTTTAATTAATAAATAAACATAAATACAAATTACTACGAATAAAACTTTAAAATAAACAGATGGTTTATTAAATTAAAAAATTTATAAATATATATGAATAAATGAATAAACAAGTAAGTATTTATTAAAATAAAAGTAAAAAGTAATATTTTTATTATTATAGAAATTTTTTAAAACTATAATTACTAATAGATTTGAAATTTTGAATTATAAAAAAATTTTCAGATTTTTCATAAAATTTAAAAGAAAATAATTTAATATTTCTATATTAATACATAAGTGTTTTAATTAAATCAAAAAAATTTTGATGATTTAAAAATTAAATATTTCACTGTGGTTATTAAATGAACACTTCAAATATTAAATATTATAATGACTAAAAGATTCAAATTTTATGCCTTTATAATTATTTCATGCCTTAATAAAATCATATAAGTTAATTTTATGCATATATATATATATATATGCATGTATGTATATATGAGTACTTTATTATTATATAATAATATTTTATTTATTTATGAAATAATATTATTAATGGTTAAATAAAATTCTATTTCATTTATTTTATTTAAATTATTTATTTTTTATAATTTTTATTTACTCTTATATTTTTGTATCATATATTTACATCCAGTTTAGTATTTATATATGGTTTCTTTGAAAAACAAAATGCTAAGGCATTAAGCACTTAACATTTTTTCTATCTTTTATTGACGAAGATATGATAAGCAAAATGGGACTATTGGAGCAACCTACAAAATCTACCTCTTCTTGTTCCCAGGTAATATTATCATTTTTCTTCTCATTTGAAATACTATATACATATCTCCGTTTCTCTCAATTTGATTACCACTGGCTGATTTTTGTTTTTACGGAATATTCGAGGATAATTTTTTTTTATTTTTCCCCAATTTTCCTTCTTTTTTCTTCTATTTTCATATTACTTATTAGATTTTGACACTACAACATTAATGAAACAATAAATGGTCATTGTAAACTTTGTTCTTTTATTGTTTAAATTTTAGGTTTTTATTGATTTCAAATACTAAATGTTTGCATATTGTTTTCTCCTTCTGTAATTTATGAAAATAAATAATGCTTGATGTTTTCTGCTTGTGCAACTTTCATAAAAAATATACTTAATGTTTATGGGTTCTATTTTTGTTGTCTCTAAAATTATTATAAACAGACAACATTATATATAAAACTTTTATGCATTTATTTAATCATATGACATTATATATAAATGTCTATACTTTAATATATATAAATATATTACATTATATATAAACACTAATATGTTTATATAAACATATAATGTTATATATAAATATTTATACATATGTATTAATGGTTATAAATATTTATATAACATTTACATAAACCTATCCATTTATATAATTTTTTATTTATCAATTATATTACATATATTTTGTTTATACATTTTTGTAAACATTTAAATGGCATTTTAATTTTTATTTAAATATATAATATTTATAATATTTATATATTGTGATATATATACTATATAAAATTTATAAAAGTGTTACATATGTATAATTATATATAAGTAACATTTAAAAAAATATTGTAAACACAAATATTATATCTAAACACTTTTATAATTATATAATCATATGCCTATATAAAAAAGTATTTATAACTATATTTATAATTATGTAAACTATTTTTATAACCATATTTATAACTATACATAACTATTTTTTTAACTATATAATAATTTATAAATATATGTATAATTCTATATACCAATATTTCTAACAAAAACAACAATATGTATAATAATATATAACTATATATAATTGTATTATACTAAATGTATAACTATAAAAACATTATATATAATTATATCATTAACTACATACATATTTTTAACTATATGTGTATACCTATATATAAATATTTGTATAACTATGTAACACCCTATATGATTAAATATAACTATATTTGTATCTATATATACATATATGTATTCATATAATAAAATCTTAATATTTGTTTATAACATCGTATATATTTATGTAAAACTACGTATAACTACTTGTAAGAATATATCTATATATAACTATATGTTTAACTATATATAACTCTATTTTTAACTATATATAATATAGGTATAAGAACATATATGTATAACTAAAATATAGGTATAAGTATAACTAAAATATAGGTATATGTGTAACTATAAATAAACAAAACATAACATTATACAAAACAATATATGTTTACCTATAAATAAGAACATATATTTAAATAATTATAGGTATATGTATAACTATATGTATAACTATAAATAAGAACATATATTCTTAACTATAAATAATTGTCTTTGACTAAATGTATAACTAAAATAACATTATAAAAACAATATTTAAATATATATACCTATATTTATAAATATAAGTATAACTATATGTATAACCACATATAAGTATATTTATAATTACTATATAACAACATACATCATTATGTCTAACTATGTGTATAACTATTTATATATTTTTGTATAACTATATAAAACTCTAAATAATTATAATATAACTATATGAGGCATGATTTGTTTTCCTGACAATTTTTTTGTAGCTTGTAAAGATTGAACTTACAACCTCCAAGGAGGCTCACATCTATCTCAAGAATTAGTTTATTGAGCCTTTGGTTTTTGATGTGTAAATATATATACATATTTATTTAATTGATGTTTATAATATATATATATATATATATATAGTTTATATATATATAAATAATATATATATATTGTTTTTTCTGGGTAGATATATATAGTTTATTGAACACATGTGGAATAAATTTAAAAAATATTGATTAATATCCAAGCTCAGTTAAATTCATTAAAAAAACTAAGACATGAATATTAACAAACATATCAAGTATCATTGAACTTATTGAATTTTATTTTAAACTATTTATTCATATTATAAAATTTGTTACATTTAAAAAAAATTGTAATAAATCAAATTAAATATAATTCATCAATTATATATGGAATACATTTGTATATCATCAGAATGCATCAAAATACTTTGTTTTTGTTATTCTAATTGAATTTTGAGTATTATCAAACATTATTACTAATAAATGAGAATTGTTAAAATATTATCATATGCTTATTAAATAATTATTGTAAAGCATTGAAATACAATAATAATATTGTTATATCATTTTTTATAGTCCTCAATTAAAATTAAATAATATTTAACATTTTTATTTTGAGTGTCGACAAGATCATTGTAACTGCTAAGGGTTTGTTTTGATTTTTCTATTTGTTATTTTGAAATTCTTCTTCTACCTTAACTATTATCATATATTGCATTTTCCATTGAAATTATATAGTAGATATTTGTACTTGAATGTTATCGTGTAAAGTGAAGTTATTACCACAAGTAAATATATGACCTTAGATCCTCCTCATGCACACAATTTTAATCTTGAAGTTCATAGTAAATCATTACAAGTACTAAAATCATTAATCACAAGTATATAAGTGATGGTTATATCAATAATTTTTGCAAAATTAATAATTTCTCATTCTTCATACTGATTAGGTATTAATTGAGGTGTATGTAAGTTTTAATTTCCAAACTATCCTTTGATTGTAGTTTTCCACAAATAATATTAATATTAATGATATGTAATTTTTTGTGTAATTTGTTTAAATTTGTAAGGCTAGGAATCTGTAATTGTAGCTTGCTTCATATCTATGTTTTCTAGATGAACACTTTGTATGATATGTTTTCAATTCCAAATATGTTTTTGTTCATGTCTTAATTCTTCATTAATTCATTTTCCAAGAGTTCTTGAAATTGGGTATCAATTCAATTAATTTATTCTTTTTTTAATATTCAAAGATGGAGTAGAATCATAGTAAAAATTATGCTTTTTGATCATCATTAAGGTGTGAGAAGCTTACTCTTTCAAATTTTCAATTTATTTATTTTTTGCTTTCCTTTCTTATCTATTCACATATCTTTCTATCTTCATCTAGTAATAGCATGATATCTATTAATCTTTGTCATTCTAAAAAATTGCATTATCAATTAATGCAGATTCTGCAAATGCATAGCCTCGATATTCACAATATTTAATCTTTAAATAATCATCTATAAGTAATTTTATTTAATAAGTAGTATATTTTGAAGTAATTATATGTTTCATTCAAAATAATGATTGAGCAATATTCTTTGTAAATAAAACAGGTCAAAATGAGTTCAGATCGTAAGTGGATGAACAAAAAGTTTATGAATGGAATTTTGAATCAAGAATTTTTGAGTGAGCTTGAAACTTTCATCAACTTTGTGTGTAGTCAATCGAAATGGATTGATGGAGAAAAAATTAAGTGTCCATGTAATAACTGCAAGTGTCAGAATATTTCTTTTTATGATGTAAATACTATAAGATACCATTTCACTAAATATGGCTTAGTACAAAATTATTTTGTTTGGATTTATCATGGGAAAAGTACAATGGCTCTTAACATTGACCAAAATAAGGATATTGAATCATTTGTATGTTGGGAAGAAACATCAAACACATACCATAGATGGTCATGGAAGCTGCTGGTGCTTGCTTCAATATAGATTACATGAAGAAACACCAAATCTTGAAGCTCAAAAATTTTATGAAATTCTTAAAGTTGTAGATAATTAGTTGTGGCCTCATTGTAAAACACATTCATAATTCTCACCTGTGGCTCGACTAATGAGCATGATGTAAGAAAATCATATGTTTAAGAAATTATTTGATCAGGTAACACAACTGATGAAAGAGATTATTCCGAATAATAATTTTGTCACGAACAACTTTTACAAAACTAAGAAGTTACTATGAGGTATGCATCTATCAATGGAAAAAATTGTTGTTTCAATGGATGTATGTTATATTGAGGTGGTGATAGTGATTTAATTAGCAGATAAGTTTTGTGATCATTTTTAGTTTAAGAAGGCACCTTGTATTGCAGATATGGGACAAAAGATGTATTACTTTCATATAATTCCTCAATTACAGAGACTATATGCATCAAATACTACAGAAAATGATATGATGTGGCATTTTGAGCTTGAGGTTGAAGAAGGATTGATTCATCATCCATTAGATTCAATTGCTTGGAAGCATTTTAATTATATACATCAAGATTTTGTAGCTAAAAGTCAAAATGTGAGATTGGGTCTCGGCACTGATGGATTTCAACCATTTGGCCAATTTGGATACTACTATTCAACATGGCTAGTGATAGTGACACCTTATAATTTTCTTTCGTGGGTGTGTATAAAGGAGCAATATATGTTTTTGTCAATATTGGTTCCAGGGCCAAAAAATCTAAAAGACATGCTGGATGTTTTCTTACAACCCCATATAGTAGTGTTATAAATGTATGGGATGTTGGTGTGAAAACATATGATATCTCAAAGAAGCAAAATTTTATTATGCGGGCAGCCCTTATGTGGATGGTAAGTGACTTTTTTTTCATATTTAATGTTGTTTGATGGGAGTATTGCAATATGATTTAAATGTTCATATTGCATGAAAAATTCAGATGCATTTACCCTAAAATTAAGTGGTAAATAGTTATGGTTTGATAATCATCATATGTTTCTACCTACAAATCATTCATTCCATATAAAAAAAATGCATTTCAAAAAAATAAAATATTGATGATAGTTGCACTAGCTTTTCGTTCAGGAGATAAAATTTTGACAGAGATTTAGAGTCTGGGTCTAAAGAATGTGACTGAAAAGGATACTATTAGAACTAATAGACCAATATGCAATATATTTGGATGGAGGAAATGCAGTACTTTTTGGGATGTGCCCTATTGGAAGTACAATTTAATTCATCATAACTTGGATGTAATGCATATTTAAAAAAATGTGTTTGACAATGTTTTCAACACTTTCCTTAATATAGACGAAAAACAAAATACACTTTAAAATCAAGACAAGAGTTGAATGATTACTATCAGCGTCTTGAATTGAAACTTAACGAGACAACAAGAAAATTCTTTAAAGCTTGCTACACACTTAATAAGAAGGCAAGATAGATATTGTGTGAATGTGTTAAAAATTTCAAATTCCCTGATAGATATGTGTCAAATATGGGTAGATGTGTAGATATAAAGAATCTTAAGTTAGTTGGAATGAAAAGTCATGACTATCATGTATTTATGCATAGATTAATACCAATTGTATTTCGTGAATTACTTCTCCTAAGTGTTTGGAAGGTCCTTATAAAAGTTAGTTTTTCTTCAAATAGTTAACTGCCACCACAATCAAAATATATGACATGGTGAGGCTGGAGAATGACATACTAGTTATTCTATGTAAGCTTGAATGGATATACTCACCGAGCTTTTTTGACTCAATGGAGCATTTGTCATTTCATTTGGCATATGAAGTAAGGATAGCAAGGCTAATACAATATAGGTGGATGTATCCTTTTGACCAGTAAATACATCTAAGTCATTATGTTTTATTATTTCAAACATAAAGTAATATTGTAATTTAATATAATTGAAACCTACTATTTTGGTTGTAGGTATCTTTGTAAATTGAAATTGAATATTAGAAACAAGGAAAAAGTTGAAAGTTCAATTTGCATATTTAGTAGAAGAAGCATCATCTTTTTGTTATTATTATTTTGAGGATCATATTAATACAAAGATTAGAAATGTGCCTCGAAATTATGAAGGTCATGTGTCGGTAGAAGATAATTCTATGGACAAGCTATCTATCTTCAAGCCCCCCTGGAAGAGCATTTGGAAGAGCAAAGAAAAGATGTATGACAAATGAAGAGTACAAAGCAACGCGAAGCTATGTTTTACCTAATTGTGAAAAGGTTGCACCATATATTGGGTATATATACCCAAAATGGTTGAAGGTTTAATCAGTGTAATTTTTTCCTTAATAGGAATAATTAAAAATTGATATACATTTTTATTCATCTATTTATATTTGAGCAGTATTTATGTTGAGCAGTTAAAAAAAATAGGCAACAATAATTTCCAGCAATGAGGTCAATTATATGTTATAATAGATTTTCTGAATTGGTTCAAAAACTATGCGAGAATTATTATGTTTTAATTATTTGAAATTTTTAATTTATAAGTATTTTTTAGTTGTTAACATCATTTATTTAATTAATGCAATAGGTAAATGATCATTCATTTGGAAATTCCAATATTTTCATTTAGAATCTAAGTAAAGGCCCATTTAGATATGTGAAAACCTATCCTGAGTATTTTGTCAATGGATATAAATTTCACACAATTGGGCATGGTTCTTCTAAAGCAACAATGAATAATGGTGTATGCATTAAAGGCTCAGGTTATAGTGCAGATGATATTGATTATTATGGTCAACTCACAAAAGTTATTGAGTTGGAGTATCCTCAACTTGAAAATAATAGGATTGTATTATTTAAGTGCGAGTGGTTTTATCCTACACGAAATGTGGGTACAAAGATTCATTCAGATTATAAGCTAATGGATGTTAACCATAAACACAAATATAATTGATATGAGCCATTTATTATGGTAGTTCAAGCCACTCAAGTATATTATTATCATATAAAGTTTATCTCGTGATAAGAGTGACTGGTGGATGATTTGCAAAATCAAAGCTCGAATAATTTTTGAAGTACTAACATCTCAAGAAAGAAGTACAAACATAGCTATTGCACCGGCATTCCAAGAAGATGATATAAATAATATTATGCCTGTGCATGTAGATGAAGACCTAGAAAATTTATGTGACTCAAATAGTGGCATAATAGAAATTGAAGATGATCAATTTCTATCTGAAGATGAGCTGGAATGTCCATCAGAATCAGATTAAATCAGAAGATCCATTGGATGATGATAGTGATGCTGATAATTTAACATTTATGATTATTTTATAATATTATACTATCAAAGACATTTTATATTTTGTTGAAATCTTTTGGTGTGTATTATTCTTAGATGCATGGTTGTTCATCATATCTCTATTATTTGTTCTATGTTTTTATTTTTTGTATAGTAGATGGCACATAAAGGACTTAGTCATTATGGAGGTGGAAGTGGATGTAGAAATGAATGATATTCATCTTATTTTTTACATCACACTACAAATTTAGTAGCATTAAATACCAACCATATCCAGACTTCAACATCACAATCACCATCTCCATTTCCATCACCATCACCATCATTGACACCTCTACCATCACCTTTATTAGATATAAGCCCACCACTCATTGCCCTCTCTACACACACTTTTGATCCATCATCAATTTCTACACCACTATTTACACCGATAGTTCCTCCATTTACAACACAATCGACATCATCAAATACTGTGTCTTCCTCTATATTCAGTGCTGAATTAGTAATTGTGATTGTGGTTTGAAGGTATATGAAATATGTAAATTTTACTTGAATAAAAAATTATGATGTTTCTTTTAGTGGTGTTTTATATATATTATTGATTTGCTTGTTTTTAATGTTATGTATTTATTTGTACAGTTTTATTTTATATAACAAGTGTTCAGCTATAATTATAAAGTCTTTCGAAAAAAATGATCGATTCTAAAGCATTTTCATGGAAGAAAGTTTTGGAATCGACAAGGGATTCTAATTTTAATGACTTTTAGGTAAAAACAATGAAATAAAAGTATTGAAAATTATTTATCTAATTAGTTAACTAATATGTTGGTTATTATTCAAGCAGTAAATAATAATGTCATTGTTATTAATATCAATTTTTGGTGATTTTTCTATATGTAGAATTAGTGCACATGGATCACCCAAATTTGATGGAAACATAAAGCTATTGTGTGAGAGAAAAGCTGTTGAACAGTATTTAGATTTTGTCTATAAATTGAAGAATTTAAAAGATAGGCAATATTTTATATCTGATGATGACTGGCTTGAGTGTCTTAAGCATTGGGAGGAGCCAGATGTGAAGAAAAAAAAAATAAGAGATTGCTAGCAAAAATCAATGGACTCAGTTAGCCATACTCGGTACAGGAATGTCTCGCCACACAATTGGGGCAAAGTCGAGCATTGAGTATGCTCAAGATCATGTACAATTTTAAAGTTTAAAACATTTATATATTTACTAGTTTTCCTAATAGTCAAAATAAATCAAATTTGTGGATGGTTTTATTAATTTTGTTTAAAATTTTTAACATTTTTTTGACTTTATAAATACATACTCTAGGCTGGAGAATTGGGCCGAGATCTCAATTTTTATGAGATTTTCAGAAGGATGCATGCGAAAAAAGTAGATGGTCAGTTTGTTGACAACAAGTCTCAGATTATTAATGTAAGAATCTATTATATAAATAAAATTTTATAATACTATAGTAAATTTTGAAAGTAGTTTGGTATGCAAAATATTAAATTTATTTTATGTATATCTAGAAAATTATTTGTTTTCTATTTTTTCATAGGAACTCATGGAGGAGCGTGTGCGTGTTGCTTCTCAAAAAGTTGAGGCTTCTATGGATCTTCAACCAATTGACCATGATCCTATCTATTTGGAAATCATAGAAGGTAATAAGAACCAGCGAGTGTATGGAATCGGCTTGATGGGAGTGACATTTTGTAGCAGTTGTGCTTCTAATTCATTTGTTATAGCTGTGGTGGGTTAGGTAGTCGAACAATAAGTAATGAAAACAAATGAATGTTTTGAAGTTATGGACCAAAATGAAAGAGAATGATGAGTAGATTTCTCATTTGAAGGAAGAAATACAAGAAATTAAAGAAGTGAAGGATGAGCAGATTACTCATATGAAGGAAGATATGCAATAAATGAAAGAAATTAATGAAGAGATTAAAGAATTAAATGATGAGATGAAAGAAAGTTAAAAATGTAATACAACAGCAAATCACCTATATGGAGTCACAGTTAGCTGCCTTGACGTGACAGATAGCGTTCTAAGAACCAGCTGCGAAACCACATAGAAGAGGCTAGCAAAAAATGCTCCAACTAATAATGAGGAAGAATTTGTATCAGAATTATTTCAGAATGATTTTTTATTTTTTTCAATGTGTAGCTAAACATGATGAGATTTTTGGTGGTATCATTTTTATTTATACTAGTTTTGTTTTATGTTTTTCTGATTAACCTAACTATGAATCTTTGTAGGACATCTAATGTGAGACACATGAATAAATTTTGATTCAATGTCTTAAGACTTTGTCATGGTTCTTCCTATGGATGGGTTCAATATTTACCGATCTCTACAAGGCAAAAAAGAGGCTAAGCTATTATTAACTTCATTATTAATGAAATATTTTATTTTTTTACTCTCTCTCTCTCTCTCTAAACATCATTCCTGGCAATCTTTTAGATATTTTTGGAGTTGTATGACTATCAACTCAGATTTGTGTTTGTTCATGTCTATAATTACAGTTTTTATATATTTGTGAATGTGTATTGTTTTAATGGAAAGCATATTGTTTTTATGGAGTGTATATTAAATTATTTACAGCCATGGATGTGTATTCAATAAACTATTTTGTAGTTAGGTTGTCACATACAATGAAGTGATGGTGCTAGCTTCGAACCAAGAGAAGAACCATATGGTAGCAGAAACTATAGGGTTGATGGACTAACACAATGAATCTAAGCGATCATAATCTTTGGTCCAAGCACATGCAGAGGAGAAGAAATGTTCTAGGAAAGCCACACGGGAGCAAGGTGCTACAGAGAGTGACGGGGTAGGGTAGCCCCCTTATCTATTTATTTATCTGTCTGTCTATGTTTCTATCTATCTATTTATCTATCTGACTTTCTATCTATCTATCTATTTTTATATCTATTTGTCCATCTATCTATCTATCTATCTATTTGTCTATCTATCTATTTGTCTATATATCTATCTGTCTATCTATCTATCTATTTGTATATTTGTATATCTATTTATCTATGTATCTATCTTTCTATCTATCTTTTTATTCTTCTATATATTTATTTGTCTATCTATATTCTATCTATCTATTTATCTATATGTCTATATGCCTATGTGTCTATTTATCTATTAGTCTATCTGGAAATCTTTTTATCTATCTATCTATCTATATGTCTATCTATCTATCTATCTATCTGACTATCTGACTATTTATCTATCTTGCTATTTGGCTATCAGTCAATCTATCTACTATCAATATGTTAATATGTCTATTTGTCTTTATATCTATCTATTTAATTTTTTATCTATTTATTTGTCTATCAAGCTATTTATCTATCTGTCTATCTTTCTATCTATCTATCTATCTATCTATATATCTAACTATCTACCAATCTATCTATCTATATATATGTCTATCTATCTATTTATGAATCTATCTATTTATGTGTCTACTTGCCGACCTATCTACACGTCTATCTATATATCTGTTTGTCTATATGTCTATTTGCTTATCTATCTATCTACATATCTATTTATCTATCTATCTGTCTGTCAATCTGTCAATCTATCTATCTATCTGTCTGTCTGTCTGTCTATCTATCTATCTATCTTTTTAGTTGTTTATATGCCTATATGTCTATTTATCTATCTATCAATCTGTCTATCTATCTATCTATCTATCGATCTCTCTATCTCTTTATCTATCTATCTATCTGTTTATCTCTTTATCTGACTATTTGTTTTTTTGTCAATTTGGCTATCTGCCTATCATTCTATTTATCTATCTATCTACACTACAAGAAAAGCCCAAATAGCCAAAGAAATTTTTCTAGCTATTTGGGCTTATTGTGTCTTTAAAATAGAATAATGATGGATTAATGACAAAAATATTCCCTGGCTTAAGTGTTAGTTACAAAATATTAACGAGAACAAAATTTTCCTAGCAAATTTTTTATCTTGAAAATTCCCTATCTAATTATATTTTTTCTCTTGCTAATTTTAATCATAATTAAGAATAGTAATTAATAATTTTCAACTGAATATGTACAAAAAATTCCCTAGCTAAATTTGCAAGGGAAAAATCCCTAACTATTTTTATTCCAATTCTATTTCACAATTTTATTTTTTTACAAAAAATTGATTACATATTTTTAAATTTTATATTAAATTGAATAAAAACATTACTATAAACCATTATTTATAATTTACAAAAAGTATTAGTTAATAAATTTTTCTAATACAATAGGGACATAGTTAAAACTAAAACATTACATAGGTATATATTCATTTAAAACTAAATCAACTTTCTCATCATTAGCTTATGCATTTGTGCTAGCCTCTACTCCTTGTGAAACTCTACTAGAACTCGGTGTGCTATATGTCTTTTAAAGAGCACTTACGGTGACTCCATATAAGGCATCTACTTTTGTATTGCATTTGGTAATGCTCATAAAAAGTATTTTGAACTTCCTCAACAACATAATCATCAACACTAAAATCACAAATCAAAGCTACAATAATATTAACTAATAAAAGGCACACTCTAAAGACAAAACAAAGCCAAGCATACATGAAGGAAAATATTACTTAATTTTTAGATGTGCTGGTTGACTTGATCCAGTAGCTAAAGCATCTACAACAAGTTTATCTCCCAATTTCAAGCATTTTATCGATACCTTTTCATTTATTTTAGGGGCTGCATATACAAAACAATATTTATCATCGTGCATTTTCCAATCCTTTATTGATGCTTCGTCTACAAATGAAAATTGAGGCCTAGATTTTTTACCGAGAAGATGATGAAATATAGTTATGAAAAATAAAGAGATAAACCCAATCAACAAAATAACAAAGCCAGAAAAAAAAATGAACCAATATACTTATCAAGAAATTATTTCAAAATGTTACAAACATATCAAAATAAACTATAATAAATATTGGAACATTAAAGATTTATGTAAAGAAAATATAATTTGCTTAGAGCTAGATTTAGCTATTACACACATGATCGTCAATCAAATAAACCTAATATGAACAATTTGTTATCTGTAACAAAAACATCTAGCTAAAAATCACAAAAATAGCATGTACTTAGTTATCTTATATGGCACAAAGAAGCCCATCGGTTCAATTTTATTAGTGACTCTTACCATGAGCTTTAGACTTAGTTTTAGGTTGCATTAGGAAACTTCCTAATTAAATTTTTAGCAATAGCCAATAGCCAGCAAGCATTTTGCACATCCAAATATACAAACTACTCTCCACAAATACCAACACTCATTTTGTGATTAACATCCAAATTCACAGACTGTCTGAGTGGCAAAATACATGGATATCAAGCCTACATACCTAGTGTGCAACATCAACATCCACATAATGTGAATGCATTATATAACACATGCATGAAGTATGTATACGAATCAGTGCATATAATCAATCCAATCATACCATAGTGATTCATGATTTTGGTACTTGTAATGATTTACCATGAACATCCAGATTAATACTTTGTGCATGAGTAGGATCTTCACCCATTTTTATAATTGTGGTAACAACATGACTGTACATGATGTCATATAGACACAAATATCTACTATATAATTTATATAGAAAATGCAATATACGTTAACTCAATTTTATTACTAGAACTAGTAAGTCAAGTCTTATGAAAGAATATATAATAGCTAAGGCAAAAAATGAAATTGGAAAAATAAACACCATAATCAAAACACACACTTTTGCATTAAGATAAACGATGAAGAGTAAGGGTAGAAAGCATATCTCAAATCAATAAAAATCTCATGGCTGAAGGAAATCTCTCTTACTCGACTATTAGGTTATGATGTATCCATGTCGGAGAGAGAAGCGGAGGCGTTTGACGCTAGTCAGGGTTGTCTTGCTCTAGACAACTAGATAGTGTTTTTGTAGTTTTAAATTCTCAAAATGTTTAATTTTTCATTATCAAAACATTAATTAAATAATAAATATATAAAAACAATAAATAATCAATTTTTTTAAAATTGTTAAATTATTTTCAACTAGTTCATGTGCGTGTAGCAAGACACACATGAAAAAACACGTTACAATTTTTAATTATTAAATTCATTAAACAATAAATATAAAAACAACTTCAAAAATAGATGTTCGGCCTTCCAACAAGAACAAATTTAAATGGCTACAAAATTTGCAAACTTAATATAGCAAGACACACATGAAATAATTATTGGTCTTCAAGCCAATCTTCTAAAAGTTATAAACACTCTTTATGTTTATATATATATCATTTATCATCTACTTCTAAACTTGTTAAATCACATTATAATCACTTATCTCAAATATATATAATATATCAATAAATATAGAAGATCGTGGAAAAAATTAAATAGTTGATAAAATGGGTCTATCCAACAAAATCATGGAGCTTCTGATGATAGTTTTGGAAGATAACTTTGATTGTTTGATATTCTACAAATGAAGACATCATAATTTGAAAAATAAGATTGTGTTTAACAAGAACATTTTGAAACTTGTAAAAAAAGTATTTTGGAGTATAGGAGCATGAAGATCAGCGTTCACTTCAGAAGACCTTCCATTATCCAAATGGTAAAGATCAAGAACTCAATGGCAATTGGAACATCAAGAACTCATTAGAGACATCATTAAGAGAGACTAAGTTGGTGAATTCCAGAGTTGATTTTTCTACCTTACCATCATCACCACTTCAAGGATCTTCAACTTTCTTAGCATTAATTTTAATTTCAGGCAAGAAGACATTTTTTTGCATATTTCCAAATGAAAATTCAGAATGATAGTTTCCTTGACTTTGCCCGAAACAACTCTCTCAATGCTGAAAATGACAGTATTTAATCAAAAAACCAATGTGTGATATGCAGAGAAATGAGCCATTTTGCTACCTGCAACACTTCCAAGCATACGAATAGTTATGAAACATGCTGATGATGGACGAATATATAGTTTCCAAAATCTCTAAATTAAAATCTCAATTAGTCCTATTTCATTAAACTTAGATACATTCTAATACAATAATAGGAATCTATCACAATAGGCAAAGAAAGATTAGAAAATTGGTAGCTTGTATAAGCTCTTCTAATCCTTCCTCATGCCTATCTACTCTTTAGGTTGTGTTTGATTGGATAGAATTGAAGGGAGATATGATTTGATTATATTAAAAGAAAGTAGAATTAATAATCTCATTTCAGATTTAAATATCTATGAATTAGCATGGAATATACTTAGACATAAAGATTTACAACACTTATTTTACACATTTATAAGACAATCACTATAAATGAAAGATTTCTAAGAATTTATAGTAATTTATAAGTAGCTCCAATTATAATTGATATATTTCAAATCCAATTTTCAAATTCTTGTGGAATTCAAATAATGGATAAATATGTTCTTCCATTTGGTCATCAATTTCATGACTTATTCAAATGTTCAAATAGATATATTTTTCTATCTAATAAGATATAACATCTTTATGTAATGACAAAATTTGTCCAAACTCTAAGAACAATAAGTCTCAAATTCAAAATTTATCATGCACGATCTTTTCAATCTTTTGAGGTAAGACTGTCAAGATAAGATATTGGTACAATTTATTTTCTTATCTAGCCTTCATATTTAAAATGCTTCTATATATTAGGATAAGATAAGATAGATATGAAGATCACATTCACACCCAACTACACAAGGCCCTCGCTTTTACAAGATTAATTAAAAAAGATAATATCTCGATTAATTTTACTCAGTAACTTTGAAGAGATGTGTTAGAATAGACTATGTAATATAAAAGTTTCTCAAGTGATCAATCATCTTAATATATTTTCTCTCATAAAAAAATTTAACTTCAAAGTTATTATGAAAACCAATATTAGTATTTATATAATTACACAACACATTTGTAAAATATAATATAAGCAATAAAAATAATATACCAAAATACCTTTATGCAACCCCTCATCCTTCTAATCCTACCACCCAAAGATTAATAAATATTAGTTTAAGCTAACATCCAATGTAGAGTCAATCATCTTTATATCATAGTTCATTAGCATTTTCTTGTTAATTAAGGTGAAAGAAAAACATTAGTTTGAGATTGCTCTAAACAAACATCTTTTAGAGCTAAAGTTACAAAAAATGGTAGCCTACGTTACTTTTAAGGCCTACTCTAATGTAGCCCTATTATGGAGCACATTTCTTGTGAATCACCGAATGATATAAAATAGCTGCCAAGACAATCAAAATAGAGATATCAAATTCACAAAATAAATGTTACAAATTTCCATGAAAAATCAAAATTACATTTATGCATTACTATACCATCAATTCCATCTCTTTCCCTTCGCCAATATCGCCGCATCAATAGATCTCTTGGTTTTATACCCCTACAACTGGAGGGTCTAGGTAATTAACTAATGCAAATCACACATTATACAAACCAAACTTGAGATTAAGAAAACCCAAAACATATACACACAGTACATTATGGTTTGAGTTATAGCTAAAATAACAAGTAAATGCAAACTAAAAGACCACTTAGAAAATAAGTTAAATTCAACCAAAAGGATAATTAACACATTTAAACAATATTTGGTAATTACTTGAATTAATAAATAAAAAAAATATTTTTATTTATTATCATTATAACATATGAATGTAAATATACTAAGTAAATAACTCTATAAATTTTATGGTGATTCTATCAAGCAAAATTATGTTGGTAAAGATATAGCTTATTTTTTTTAACTCCACAACTCATGAAGCAACAATTGTTCATCTTACCAGGGAAGCCATTCATTGTACAACCACTTGTGAATAAAATCAGTGTGCCCATCAAGCTCCTCAATCATGTTGCCATTGTAGAAATAGAAGTCCCATCTATCGAAAGAATACATATTAGTTTTCTATCAAGAAGTTAAGAAAATTTTAGGAAGATGAGAAATTATGCAAAAGAACCTTACCCATATCTTGAAGAACCTAAAAAAATGAGAGTTTGGAAAATGGATTTGTAAGTCCCATCAAAAATACCAACAGCCATTATAGCAGTATGATCATCACAATGTTGAAAGCAAAATTTCTCGCTTTGAAAGATGAAGCAAACAAGCTACAAGCCATAGTTCTTAGAACTTAAACGTACTTTGCCATGACTGCCACAATCCTTTACTTCCATGAAAAGTCACAACCCTATAATATTTGGTGCTAATACTTAGCATAAATTAAATTCACAGCAACATTTAAAACACGCTAAGGAGTTTGAAAAAAGGCTAGATATTACCATTCTGACAACCAAATAATTTTCAATGAGAGGGTGCAATCACATCGAATGTCATTGCATCTTGTGAAATCTCGTGAAACATTTTATAAATCTCTTATGGATGAAGAAGACCTGTATAGCATAATAATGATTCGTACCTTAAGTCGATCATGATGATTTAAAGTATTGTATAGCATGAAAATGAAGAATACTTATAAATAGAAGATGAGGATAAGAATCATCAAACAGGGAAAAAACTTTCAAGGAGTTTGGAAACAGATTAATCAGTACTCGCATGCGATTATTTTGTATTAACAATTACTTTGCCATTACCAGTGACACGGATGCACGAGTCTATTATTGTGCTTTTAAATGGTTCCTAATATGATGCTTTGATTAACCATGTTGATGAAATAAAAATGCAACCAAAACTTTGAAGCCATGAGTCCAAAAAGAAGACACAACTAATTTCCTGTAAAATTTATAATATCTGCCAAACTGCCATGAAGATCTAAGCATTTAACAAGCATAATTACCACATTTGTTTTGAAATGGGTATTGACTTGATACACTTGAAATTATTCATTCGCAAAGATAAGAAAAATTGTTTAAGTTCTTGAATGTCTTACCCTAGCATTTTTATATTTCAAGAAAACTCAAATAAAAAAAATGTATGTAAATATATAGAAAAAAAAGAGACAAATATTAAAAAGCAAAATAAAATTATAATAATTTATTAATTTAAATTAAAAAAATTAAATATATTTTTATTTAACCATAAATGATATTATTTCACTGATAAAAAAATTTATTGTTAATAGGTAATGAAATTTTAATGGTTATTTTTTGTAATATTATTTATTAAATAATGAAATTAATTTTAAAAATAAAAAAATTTATTAATCTCTATAAAAATGAAGAAGAAAAAATATTACTAATACTCTTGAAAACTAATAATTGGTAATCAAATTTTTATATTATTTCATTAATTTAAAAAACATATTTATAATATAACCATAAATAAGTTGTAAAAATGTATAACTATACAAAAATTATAACATTTCATTTTATTTATTATGTATGGATAAATTTTTAATATTATTTCATAAATAAAAAAATAATATGAGATTATAAAAAAGTATTTCATATATATATATATATATATTATGATAATCAATTTTTAAGAATTCATATTATTTTTTTTGAATATAATATGATATAATTTTAAAGGCATACAATTTTATATTATTTGATTCAATTTATAATTTATAAAATTCCAAATATTACTTAAAGTGAGAAAATCAATAAAAAAAGGTATATTTATTGTTTTAATAAAAATGGAATATTAAAAGCTAATAGTAAAAATCCTACTCAATTCTTTAATTCTTATAAATTTAAGTTGGGTCAAAAAATAAAACTTGATTTCAAATCAACTTAGGGGAAATTTTAATTTTTTTACAACAAAAAAATAGCATTGGTAATATTTTAAATAACTCTTTCTAAACCCTTAAACACTTGAAATGTTCTATTAATTACCACACAAAGATATTATTTTTTAAATCAACAATTTTTTTTTGATTTAATTAAAATATCTATGTATTTATCTTTAAGTTTCAATTTATTTTTTTTTAATTTTATGAAAAATTTGAAATTTTTTTTATAATTCAAAAATTTCCAATCTTTTAGTAATTGTATTTTTAAAAGTTTTTTATAATCATAAAAATATTCTTTTTAACTTTAAATAATATGAATATTTACTTGTTTATTCATTAATTGAAATATTTTTCTAAATATATTTTATTTTATCGTATAATTAATTATTTTAGCTTTTTATTATAAGAAATTTATATATATATTCATTATTTATTAAAATATCTTTAAAAATGATTTTAATTATAAAATTAATTATTTAATGTTTTTTTATTTCAAATTTTTAAATTTCATAATTAACAGACTTAATTAACATAATGAAGCATTATATTTATTTAAATCTATGATAACTGCTTGGTTAATGCACAATGCTAAAATGTCTTCTTTCTACTTAACGAAAAATTATAGCTGCTAATTATTGTTTGGACCATTTTTACATCTTTTTTAGATGACTCATACTTTCAAGAATACATCACAGAAACTTAGTACAATTCATTGGATATTGTCAAGATAGAGGCTGTATGCTTGTTTATGAGTTCATGCCCAATGGAACATTAAAGGAGCATATTTATAGTAACTCATATCGTATATATAGTTCAATCGATATCAACTGAGGTAGTCATTAATGCATGTAACATTGATCGACGAGTTCACCAATATAGAAATTATCAATTGGATCATGTGGCTCGATATTGTAGAAGATGCTGCAAAAGGTGTTTTTTTAAAGTTCTTATTAGTGTTTGATTTATTTTGCAAGCACATGCTATTAATGGGTGCATGGTCCAATGGGTAGAGATGCCATGAGATGTGGTCCTATAGACATGGAGCTGTGGGGCATAACTGCCTAGAAGTGCATAGTGTGTGTGTGTGGTGCAGTGAACGTGCATGTGTGCTTGATGTACTAGACGTGGACCGTGTGTATGTTTGATGTAGCCATGGTGTAGTGTGTGCAACAAGTGGGGTGTGTTCATTACATTCTTTTTTTTTATATGTATCAAAGAGAGTGATTTTCTAAGTAGAATCAAGTGAATAAAAACTATATAGTTGTTATGAAAGTGACCACTACTTTGGTGGTTCCATAACTATTTGACTACTATAGTGAATATTGCAAGTTAAGTTTGTAATGGAAAATATAATATTTAAATTATTTATACCTAGCACAAATTTTTTATATTTTATTTTATCACGGGAACTCTTGGAGAAACATGTGACAACTACTTCTAAGATAGTTGAAGGTTTTCATGGACCTTTAGATAACTCATCTGAAGGAAGAAATATAGGAAATGAAAGAAGTGAATGATTTGATGAAAGAAATGAAGAATGCAAAGCAATAGCATATGACCTATATGGAGTCATAGTTAGTGGCCTTGGTGAGACAGATAGCACAACGAGTTCCAGTAGAGTACCCACGTAAGAGAGCCTAGCACAAATGAACTATCTAATGATGAGGAGGATGATATAGTTTTAATTTGAATATATACCTATGTTTTGTTAAATAAACATAATGGTTTATAATATATGTTGTTTTTCAATTTAAAATAAAAATTTAAAAATATGTAATCAAATTTATTGTAAAAAAATAAAATTGTCAAAATAGTTTTGGAATGAAAATAGCTAGGAATTTTTCTCTCGCTAATTTAGCTAAGGAATTATATATATATATTTTGTTGAAAAATATTAATTACTACTCTTAATTACGATCAAAATTAACAAGGGAAAAAATATAATTAGCTAGGGAATTTTCATCATTCAAAAATTTGCTACGGAATTTTTTTTCATTAAAATTTTCAAATAAGCACTTTAGCATTAGATAATTTCCATCATAAATACATCATTATTCTATTTTAGTGAAAAAATAAGCCCAAATAGATAGAGACCTTTTTTTAACCACTTGGGCTTTTTTTGTAGTGATAGACAAATAAACATATAGACATACAAATAGATGGACAGATAGACATATATAAAAATAGATAGACAAACCATTTGATAGATAGATATATAGATAGATAGACACATATTCAGGCAGGCAGAAAATGAAGTAGGCATGCAGACATACAGATACATGGAAATATAGATAGACTAAAAAATAAATAAACAGATAGACATATAGACAGAAAGATAGGCAATTTGATATACAAATTGATAGATAGATAGATTGATTGATTGATATACAGATAGATTGATTGATTGATAGACATATTGATAGATAAATTGATAAATCAATAGTTAGATATATAAATAGATAGACATATAGATAGACAAATATATAGACAAATAGATAGACAAATAGATAGATAGATATACATATAGATAGACAAATAAAAAGACAAATTGATAGACATAAATATAGATAGATAAATTGATAGATAGATTGACATATTGATATATGATTTGATTGACAGATAGATAGATAGATACACATATAGATAGATAGATTAATTGATTATTAGATAGTTAGATAGATAATAAGATAGATAGACAGATAGATAGACAGATAGATAGATAGACAAATAGATAGATAGATAGATTGATAAACAGATATATAGATAGATATATAGATTGATTGACAGATAAATAGATAGATAGATACATAGATAGATAGACAAAAAGATAAACAGAAAGATAGATAGATATATAGATAGATTGATAAACAGATAGGTAGTCAAATAGATAGATAAATAGATAGACAAATAAATTGATAGATAGATAAATAGATAGACATATGATAGATAAATAAATAGACATATAGATAGATAAATAAATACACAGATAGATTTATTGATAAAAATATAGATAGATAGACATAATATATATATATATATATATATATGAAATAAATAAATAAATAGATATATATAGGGGTGAAACCGAAACAAATGATTCTTGATTCATTTTGAACTCGGGTCGGTTAAAGCTCGTTTGAATTCATTTCTTAAGTTAAATGAGCCGAGCCCAAACTCCATTTTGGCTAGTAAGTTAAACGAGCTAAACCCAAGCTTCCTTAAGTTTGGATTGCAAAAGTTTGTGAATAGGCTCCTTTACCAGCTCATGAAGATGCTCACGAACAGGCTCGCTATATGTTCGTGAACAGGCTCATGAATAGGCTCATTAAAAGTTTGACACATGTTTAATCACTTCGATGTTCTGACTTCCAAATTTCTGATCTTTTCTTCCCCATCCCCATTAAAAAACCTTAAAGATCATATTAGATATTACTCTCTTGGCTCTCCCATTCTCTACCACCGCCCGACGACCGCCATGCCGCACTCTTCCCTGTTCACTTCTTCTTTTCCTTTCTTCCATTGTTAATTTGTTATCTCTTTATGGCCAATCTCTTTACAACTTATAGCTTTAGTCTCGTTCACTATGTCTTAGTCTCTACAATGGGAAAGTTGAAATATTGCTGGAAATGGCATTGCTCCATCTTTCACTAACTTCTACAAATAAAAGCATTAAATTCTAGGTTATATTTTGCTGCAAAGAAAGCATGACCAATGCACCAACTTAGATTTTAATGACTCAATTTACTTATACTACCAATCTTTGCATCATAGAGGGAAATACTTATCTCTATAGGCTACAATTCTATCAGCTCTTTTGACCTTTGTCTCTTTCACCCCTTGCTCTAGTAGAATTAATACCAAATGAAAGAGAAAACATAAAATAAACTTGTTATGATAGACCCCAAAGTGAATCTTTTAATGAAAGTGTGAATCAAATGTCTTCTACTATTTTTGATTGAATTCTGTGTTGCTGAATTGGGGTGTTTAAAGTTTTCCAAATTTTTATATACAATATCTATGTTGAAATTATATGAAATCTACCTTACTATATTTTCCAATTTGTTTTGTTATGCTGTACAGGATATCAGACCATGTTGCCAGTATGTTATCCCCTAAAAATTCACAAAAAAATCATATAATTAAAATGTTATAGATGTTGTTGTAAAAAATGTTAATTTGAATATGGAAAACACATCATCTACAACTATGGGTGTTGATGGGGTTGAAAATATTAATGATAGTGAAGAGGGTGGGGGTGACTACGCAAAGAAGAGAAAGTGCACCTCCCAAGTAAGGTCTAAATTTAAAATAGTCATCCTTCCTAATAATCAGAAAAGGCTAAATGCATCCATTGCAAGTGGTGATTTACACTTCTTAAGGCTGGAACTTCATCTCACTTACTTAGGCACATTAAAGAAAATTGTATTAGAAGGAAAATAAAGTTTTTTGGACAAAAGGAACTAACACTCAATTCCTCTATAATAGAGTCTGTATTGGTAGCTTTAATACAAAATTTTAAATATGACCAATCTAAGATTAGAGATATATTATCTCATTTGATCATTGTTCATGTGCTACCATTTTCTTTTGTGGAGTATGAAGTGTTTAGTTTGTTGATGGAAACTATAACTCCACGTTATCAAAAGGTTAGCCATGCAACTATAAGAAAAGATTTCTTTTCAAGTTATGATGTGGAAAATAACAAAAGTTTCCACTCTTCTGATATATAAAAATTAAGTAATTGTGACAACTGATATATAGAAGTCAACCAATCGAAAGGTTTATTATATGGTTGTTACTTGCCATTTTATAGGTTCTAATTAGAAATTGCAAAAGCATACTCTCAATTTTTGTGATGTACTACCACCTCATTCCGTAGTTTCCATTTGTGATTCCTTAAGGAAGTGGTTGGTTGAATGAGAAATTGATGATAAATTTTGGAGTGTGATAGTTGATAGTGTCTCTTACACTGATGTTGTTATTCGCATGTCAAAAGATACCGTTCCTATAAAAATCAATTTGCTCTTTGTGGCAAGTTGTTTCATGTATGGTGTTGTGTACATAATCTGAATCTTCTTGTACAAGATGGATTATTAAAGATTGGAAATATAATTAAGAATGTACACGAAAGTGTTAAACATGTCACACAGTTAGATAGTCATCTAAATAATTTTGGAGAAATTGTGAAGCAATTGAAGTTGCCTTCAAAGATACTTATTTTTGATTTTTGCACAGGTGGAATGCAGCATTATTTATGTTGTTGACTATCTTGGAGTTCAAAGTTGTTATTCCTAGATATTCACAAAGAGAAGCAAGTTGCTTGTTCTTTCCTAGTGAGGATGAATGGATGAAAGTTGCTGAAATTTCCTCATTTATTGCAGCATTTAATGAACTTACAAAAATCATTTTAGGTATTATTTTTTTTTTTGACTAATCTTAATTAATTTTGTGATTTACATGCTTTTAAAATTATTTATTTCAATTGGGTAATATCATACATGTTATTGTAGGTTCTGAATATCCAACATCAAATTTTTTTTCCTGAGCTTTATAATATCAAGAGGTTGTTGGATGAAAAATATCTTGATGAAAATGAGTTTATGCATTCAATGATTATGAAGATGAAAGATGGGTATGACATGTATTGGGGTGAGTGTAATTTTTTAATCTCTATGGCAACCATTTTAGATCCAAGAAATAAAATACAATTGATTGAGTGGCATTTTCCTATAATTTACTCAAGATAAGATATCATTGAACATATTATAACTATTCGTGAGACTTTGTGCATGCTTTATAAAGATTATGTTGAAGCTCATAAAGCAAATGGTAGTGAAAAAGAGGGTGAAAGTAAGAATCAAAATGAATCTTCTAGTGCTGTGACGATGGGAACAAGTGGAGTGAGGGCTTAATTTTTTAGTTATATAAGACATCTTGAATAATCAATTGAACAAGTTAAATCTAATTTAAATATACATCTAAAAGAAGGTGTTCATCTTTGAGAAAATTTAAATTTTGATGTCTTAGATTGGTGGAAGATGAAGTCTCTAAAGTTTTGAGTGTTACCAAAGATGGCATGTGATGTTTTATCAATTCCAATCACAATTGTAGCATCAGAATTTGCATTCAGTGCTGGGGGGAGAGTTATTTAACCACATCATGCATCTTTAGGAGGAGACATGGTTAAAGTATTATTATGAGGTGAAGATTGGCGTGCTTTTTATGGGATAAAGTGAAAAAGAAAAGTAAATCTCAAATCTTTATCATATTTTAAGTTTAAATTTGATTTTGTAGTGTTATTAAATTTTAATATGTTGAGCTTTTTTATTGTTGTTTATGTAAATGTTTAGGTTTTGTTTTACAATGTTAATATTTTATTTTATTTTTTATTAATTGTTATAATTTTTATAGTATGAAGAGGACTACAAAGAGATTCAAATACCTACCACTTGAAAGTTGCTTTTATGGCATAATGTGGAGCTGATTTCATTTCTTGTATTTTCTTTATTTTTTGGCATATAGTTGAGGTTGGGTTACATGGGTATATTATTATTTGTTGATTAGAAGATATTCAAAGTTATTTATTATTTTATCTTATTATTTGAGGTGTAGTCTTTTGCGCTTTTATTATTTTTTTATTCAAAGATTATTTTACCTCTATAAACTATCAAGGTTTGCTTTTATTTGAAAGCTCTAGAGGCCAATACATGGAAGAGATCACGGTGAAAGATGAAGATATAAAGATAATTTTGAAATTGTTATATGTTAGATTTAAACATTATTTTTAAATTTTAAGGATGATTGTAAGTTTTTTTTATTTCATTGGTGTTGTAACTTTTAGTTGGTTTGGATATGTTAGTTATTATTAATAACTTGTTGTATTAAGTTATTAGTATTTTTTTAGATATAGTATATGATGCTAAACTATTAATTTTTTTAAAAATCATAAACAAGCTCACAGATGAACTCAAATGAGCTCACAAACGAACTCCTTATCGAGCTTACAAATAAGCTTATAATCAAGCTCACATATGAATGAGTATGAACTATAATCAAACGAGGTTTAAACGAATGAACCCGAGTCGAGCTTGATCTTGATGAGCTCGAGCTGAACTCAAACTCGAGCTTGGATTTTAAAAAATAAAGGAACTCGAGCAGAATCCAAGTCCTTCCAAAATATTTTGAGCTGAACCTAAGCCTTTGTTAATACAGCTCATATTTGCTCAGTTACACACCTAGATAGATAGAGAGATAGATAGATAGATATATAGGTAGGTAGGTAGGTAGGTAGATATATATATATTTGGATAGATTGATTAATATATAGATAGATAGATAAACAGATGGATAGACAGATTGATAAACAAATAGATAGACAAATAGATAGATAGATAGATAGATTGATTGATAGATAGATAGACAAATAAATAGACATATAGATAGACAGATAAATAGACATATAGAAAGAAAGATAGATAGACAGATCGATAGATATAAAGATAGATAGACATATAAATAGGTAAATAGATAGATAGATAGAAATAAAGATAGACAGATATATTGATAGAATGATATATAGATAGATAAATAGATAGATAGAGAGATAGATAGATAGATAGATATGCAGATAGCTAGATATATAGGTAGATAGATTTTTAGGTAGGTAGATAAGTAGAAATATAGGCAGATAGATAGACAGATTGAAAGTTACATAGATAGATAGATAGATAAAAATGATAGACAGTTAGATAGACAGATAGATAGAATAGAGACCCAAATAGATAGATAGAAAATTAGATAGATAGATAGATAGACAGATTGATAGATAAATAGATAAGTAGATAGATAGTTGGATAGATTTTTAGACAGACAGACAAATTGATAGATAGATAGATAGATTGATTGATTAAGATTGACAGATAGATAGATAGATAGCCATATAAATAGATAGATAGATATACAATTAGATAGATTAATAGATTTATAGATAGATAGACAAACAAATAAACAAATATATAGACAAATTGATATAAAGATAGATAGATTAATTGATAGATAGAGAGACACACAGATAGATAGATTAATTGATAGATAGAGAGATACACAGATAGATAGATAGATAGATAGACAGATAGATAGACAGACATAATGATAAATATAAATATTGATAGATAAATAGATAGATATATAAAGAGATAGATTTATAAAGAGATTGATTGACACTATGATAGAAAGAGATATATATAGATTGATAGAATGATAGAATGATAGATTGATAAAAAAATTGATAGACATTTTAAAAGAAATATTTATATATAGATTGCTAGATAGATTGATAGGCAGATTAACATACAGATTGATAAACAGATAGATAGATTAATAGATAGATAGATAGACAAAAAAAGGCAGTGAGATCGATACATAGATTGATAGATTATTAGACAGATAAATACATAGATAGATAGATTAATTTATTAATAGTTAGATAGAAAGATAGACATATAGATAAACACATAAAAAGATATATAGAAAGTCAAATAGATATAAAGATTGATAGACATATAGATAGATATTAAAATAGATAGACATATAGATAAATAGATAGATACATAGACCCAAATATAGTTAGATGGATGGATGATAGATAAAAAGATAGATAGATAGATAAATATATAGATACATAGACAAATAATAGACAGATAAATAGTCAGATAGATAAATAGTCAGATAGATATAAAGAAAGATAGATAAATATACGCTAAGTTAGATAGAAATATAGATAGATAGACATATAGATAGACAGACAGATAGATAGTTAGATAGATAGATAAGTATATAAACAAAAAGTTAAATAGTAAATAGATAGATAGACAGATAGATCGATAGAAAGATGAAAAGAGAGATAAACAGATACATAGATAGATAGACATATAGGTACATACAATGATAGAGAGATAGTTAGATAGATTGATAGAAAAATAGATAGACAAATAGAAATACTACATATATAGATAGATAGGTAGATACACTAATAGATAGACAAATAGATTGATTTATTGATAACGAGATTGATAGATTGATTGATAGATAGATATATAGATATACATATATATAGATAGATAGATAGATGATTGATTTATAGATAGATTGATAGAGAAATTGATAGATAAATTGATAGACAGATTGATATACAGATTTATAGATAAATAGAATAATAGATAGACAAATAGATAGATACACGGAATTACAAAGAAACAAACAAATTCACATAGATAGAAAGACAGGTATACATATTGACAAATAGATAGATAGACAGATACACAGATAGACAGACAAATAGATAGATACAAAGATAGATAGATTAATGATTGATTGAATGAATGATAGATCATTTGATAGATAGATAGAATAATAGATAAATAGATTGATAGATTGATAGACTAATTGATAGATATATTGATAGAAATATTGATAGATGGAATAATAGATAGATTGATATACTGATAGATAGACATATTGATAGTCACATAGATAGACATAGTGATTGATAGATTATTTTATAGATAAATAGACAAATAGAAAGACAAATCAATAAATAGATAGATATATAGATAGATAAATAGATAAATAGATATAAAAATAGATATATAGATAGATAGTAAGTTAGATAGAAAGCCACATAGATAGATAGATAGATAGACTAAAAGATAAATAGTAAGATACATAGATAGATAGATAGATTTATAGATAGGTTGAAAGAAATATAGATAGATAAATAAATAGATAGATAAATAGACTTATAGATAGATACACTACAAGAAAAATCTCATATAGATACTGAAAATTCCCTAACTAAATCTGTATTTTCCATCGCAAAATGAGATATAGCGACGAATTAACAATGGAACCATTCCCAATCTAAAGTGCTCGTTGCTTAAATATAGTGAGGAAAGTGTCCCTAGCTAATAATTTTGTGATGGAAAAATCCCTAGCTAAAAAAATATTTTCTATAGCTAAATTAGAAAGCTAAATGAGAGTTTTTATCACTAAACGGATATAATGATGAAAGCTTTCTCAATCTAAAGTGCTCGTCTATATATATTAGTGATGGAAATAGTCCCTAGCAAAATAAATTTAGAGACGAAAAATTCCCTTGCTAAAATAAAGATATCCCTAGCTAAATTAGCTAAGGCAATTTGCTAAATTAGCTCGGGAAATTTGCTAAATTATGTATGGAATTTTCCCTAGCTATTTTAATTTCAAAACTATTTTCAGAATTTAATTTATTTTAAAATTTTTTAATTAACTAATTTAATATTTGTATATTAAATTGAATAAAAATATAAACTATAACTGACGATTAATAATTAACAAAAAATTAAATCACTTAATAACTTATTCTAATACAATATTTACATAATTAAAATAAAAAAATAACAAAAACTGTATTATATCTTATTCTTCAATGTATCTACTGACAGTGTATAAAGTATAATATATCCATGCATTGACGTTGCTTTATCTCCCTCTTCTCCTCCAATCATCATTTTTCTACTGCGACAAAGTTGTCCGAGTCACGGCACGTCATGTCTAGTGAAAATCCCTTCATTTATACAAGCTTTGTATGGGGAACAATGTGGTACCATATATGTAAGAAATTTTAACCACTCAATCAAATCAAAATAAAAAAAAAGTTATGTTTTGAGAAATATATAATACTGTAGTATATATGTACATATATACTAGCATTTTACTCATACATATTTTTATTGAAATATATGTAAATAAAACTACAGTATTATGTGTACATATATACTGAGTACAAATATACTCAGTATATATGTCCAAATATACTTGGTATATACGTACATATATACTATAGTATAAAAGTACGTATATATTGAGTATATATGTACATATACTACAGTATATATGTATGTATCTACTAAGTATATACGTACGAATATATTTAATATATACGAACATATATACTCGGTATATATATACTTATATAATCAGTATATACATAGATATATACTTGGTATATACGTACATTTTTACCAAGTATATATGTACGTATATACAATAGTATTATATGTACATATATATCCTCACATAGCCTTGGATAACACACACACTTGTACTTTAATGCAAATACACATATCATCAAAGACAACAGAAGAAAATAATCTAGGATTTAAAAAACACGCATATAGGTTTCTCAGGCATGGTTAGCATTTCTTGTTCATTTTTTTCCGGTACTCCACGCAGATAGAGAACATTGTTACACCTGCACATGGAGCATAACTTATTACATTTACAAACCAATAACCTATAACAAGTAGTCTCAGATCTGAACTGTGACGACGCATATCTGCACAAAATAAGAGTGACAAGAAAAACTTGCTTTTGCGTGGAATTAATTTTTTGGTTCATTCACAGCTTCAGAAGCTAAGGTGTTGTTCTTAGCACCATTGAGGACTAGCCAAGGCTTTTACATACCTATAATAGGCTAAAACTTTACCCAAAAAATTTGGGGACACACAAACATATTCACAGATATATAAAAATAGTTATTATAGACGTAAACAAACACAAATTAAAGTTCATAGTCATACAGCTTCAACAATAATCTATTAGATGTCCATCAATGATGTTTAGAAAGAAAGCGAGTGCAAAAATAAAATGTTTTAGGAATAATAAAGATAATAGAAGCTAAGCCTCCTTTTGATCAAGCTGAAATCAGTAAATATGAGACCCATGCATTGGAAGGTTTGTGGCAATGTCTGAATACTTTGAATCAGAATTTTTTCATGAATCTCACATAATGTGTACCGCAAAGATTCATTATTAGGTTAATCGGAAAAGCAAAGAACAGAATCAGAATAAAAAAAATTGAAACCTATAAAAAAATGTAATAATTATTTATTGCACATAGACAAAAATCAATAACAATTCAAAATTAATTCTCATACGAAATCATCCTCATACTTAGTAGGGAATGCTAGCCTCTCCTGCGAGGTTTCGCAGCTGGATCTCGGAATGCTATCTGTTGCGTAAATGCCACTAAATGTGACTTCATATAGGACATCTGTTGTTGCATTACATTCTTAATTTCTTTCATCTCATCATTTATTTCTTTAATTTCTTACATTTCTTCCATTAAATTAGTATACTGCACCTCCTTCTGTTCTTTTAATTCATTTATTTCTTACTTCAAATGAGATATCTGTTCATCCTTCTTTTTCATTTCGGTCTCCATAACTACAATATGTTCATTTGTTTCCATTGCTTATTGTTCGACTACCTCATCCTTCATTGCAGAGACAAATGAATTAGAAGCATGACTACTACAACAAAATACCACTCCCTTCGAGCCGATGTTGTGCACTCACTACTTCTTACGACCTCCTATGGTCTCCAAATAAATAGGATCATAGTCAATTAGTTGAAGATCCATTGAACCCTCAACTTGTTGATGAGCAGCTATCACACGTTCCTCCATTAGTTCCAGAGATAAAATAAAGAAAAATTCTATTCTAGATATACATAAAATAAAATAAATATTTTGCATTCCAAATAATTTTCAAAATGAACTATAGTATTATGAAATTGTATTAATATAACAAATTCTGTATAGTAATCATCTGAGACTTGTTGTCAATAAATAGATCATCTACTTTCTTTACATGCATCTTTCTAAAAATCTCATAAAAATTAGGATCTCCACCTAATTCTTCAGCCTAGAATATGTTTTTATTAAGTCATAAAAAACAAATGATCAAAAAATTTAACAAAATAAATAAAACCATGCAGAGATTTAATTTATTGGACAATTAGGACAACGACTAAATATATAAATGTTTAAAATTTTAAAAATAGTATCGAATCTTAAACGTACTCAATGTTCGAATATGACCCTCCCGTGTGTCGACAGATTCCGGTACCTAGTCCAGCAACCTCTCTTCATCAATTTTTGCTAGCAATATCTGATTTTTTCTTCACATGTGGCTCCTCCCAATATTTAAGCCATTAGGGCCAGTCATCCTTGGATATAAAATCATTCATTTCTTTTATATTCTTTAATTTATGGACAAAATCGAAATACCATTGAGCATCTTTGCTTTCCCATAATTAACTTTACCTTTCCATCAAATTTGAGTGCCCATGTCCACTAATTCTATATATAGAAAAATCACAAAAGAATTTATATTAACAACAAGAACATAATTATTTACTGCTTGAATAATAATCAACATAATAGTTAAGTAATTAGATAATTAATTTTCAATGCATTTGTTTTGTTATTTTTACCTGAAAGTCATTAAAATAAGACTCTTTTGTCGATTCAGAAACTTTCTTCCAGGAGAATGCTTTAGAATCATCCATTTTCTTGAAAGACTTTGTAATTATAGTTGAATGCTTGAGAGATGGAATAAAACTGTACGATCAAATAAATAATATTGAAAACAAGCAAATCATAATAATATAAAAAAACCACTAACAGTAACATCAAAATTTTTTTTCAAGTTATATTTACATATTTCTTTTAGCTACAATCCACAATCTTAATTACTAACTTTACACTGACAGCAGAGGAAGACATGATATTTGATGATGTCGTTGGTTTTGTAAATGGGAGAACTATCGGTATAAAATATGGGGTAGAAGATAGAGATGGATCAAAAGTGTGTGCAAGAAGCACTATGGGTGGTGGGCTTATATCTGATGAAGGTGATAATAGTGGTCTCAATGATGGTGATGGTGATATAAATAGAGATGTTGATTGTGATGTTGAAGTATGGATATGGTGGGTATGAGATGATATTGATTTTGCAACATGATCTAACATACTAGATGAATTTGGTCCATTTCTATGTCCACGTCTACCTCCACCACGACCGAGTCCTTTAGGCACCATCTACTATACAAAATAAGATATAGAACAAATAATACATATATGATGAACAAGCATGCATTTTAGAATAAAACACACCAATAGATTTCAACAAAATATAGTAGTCTTTGATAGTTTAATATTATGATAAAATTATAATAGTTAATTATCGGCATTACTATCATCATCAAATAGATCTTCTGATATTTCGTCTAATTCCGATAGAAGTTCAAACTCGTCTTGAGATAGAAATTGATCATCTTCAATTTTTTTTAGGCCATCATTTGAGTTACATAAATTTTTTGGTTCTTCATCTACATGCACAACCTCAATATTATTTATGTCATATTCTTTGAATGACTGTGCAATATGTAAGTCTGCACTTCTTTGTTGAGATGTTGGTTCTTCAAAATTTGATCGAGCTTTGATTTTGCAAATCACCCACTAATTACTCGTATCACGAGATAAACTCGGATATGTACAATAATATACTTGAGCGGCTTGAACTGCCATAATAAATGGCTCATATCAATTATATCTATGTTTATGGTTCAAATCAACTAGCTTACAATCCGAATGAATCTTAGTGCCTACATTTCGTGTATCAAACCACTCACACTTTAATAATACAATCCAATTATTTTCGAGTCAAGGATACTCCAACTCAATAACTTCTTTGAGTTGATCATAATAATCAATCTTATCCGCACTATAACCTGAGCCTTTAATGCATACACCACTATTCATTGTTGTGTTAGAAGAACCATGCCTGATTGGGTGAAATTCATATCCATTGACAAAATACTCAGGATAGGTTGTCACATATCTAAACGAGTCATTACATAGATTCCAAATGAAAATATTTGAATCTCCATTTGAATGATCAATTTCTTGTGACAAAAATTATAAAAAATGATATAAACAAATAAAAGATATTAATTAATTAAATAATTCAAACATTTAAAACATAATAATTCTCACATAATTTTTGAACCAATTCATAAATTTAGTTTCTAGCATATAATCGACATCATTGCTAGAAATTACAAGTTACCTATATTTTAACTTCTCAACATAAATACTACACAAATATAAAAAGAGAAAGAAAGAAGTATATTAAATTTTAATAATTCCTTAAAAAGATAAAATTAAAATATGATTAAACCTACAACCATTTTGGGTATACATACTCAATATATGGTGCAATCTCTTCACAATATAGTAAAACATTAGCTCCAGGTTGCTTTGTACTCTTCATCTGTCATACATCTTTTCATTACTCTTCCAAATGCTCTTCCAGGGTGCTCGAAGATGGATAGTTTATCTACAGAATCAACTTTTACCATCACATGACCTTCATCATTCCGAGGTATATTTCTATTCTTTGTATTGACATGATCCTCAAAATAATAAGAACAAAATAATGACGTTTCTTCTACTAAATATGCATTAAAAATTGAACCTACAACTTTTGTCTTGTTTCTAACATTCAATTTCAACTAATGAAGATACCTACAACCACAATATTAGGTTTCAATTATATTAAATTACAATATTACTTTATGTATGAAATAATAAAACACATCAAATTATATGTATTTACCTCTCAAAAAGATACATCCACCTGTATTGCATTGGCCCATACTATTCTTGCTACATATGCTGAATGGACCGGTAAATGCTCTATTGAGTCAAAAAAACTCAGTGGGAATATCCATTCAAGCTTACAAATAATAAGTGGAATGTCATTTTCTAGCCTCACCATGTCGTTTATTTTGATTGTGGTTGCAGATAGCTATTTGAAAAACAAACTATGTTCTGTAAGGACCTTGCAAATACTTAGGGGAAGTAATTCATGAAATACAATTAGTATTAATCTCTACATAAAAACATGACAGTCATGACTTTTCATTTCAAATAACTTAAGATTCTTCATATCCACGCATCTACCCATATTTGACATATATCCATCAGAGAATTTCAAATTTTTAACCGATTCACATAATATATGTATTGCCTTCTTATCAAGTGTGTAGCAAGCTTCAGAAACTTTTTTTGTTGCCTCATTCAGTTTCAATTCAGGGTGCCGATAGTAATCATTCAGCTCATGTCTTGAATTTAAAGTATTTTTTGTTTTTCCGTCTACATTAAGGATAGTGTTGAAAACATTAACAAACACTTTTTTTTCAATATACATTACATCTAAGTTATGATGAATTAAATTGGACTTCCAATAGGGCAAATCCCAAAATATACTATGTTTTCTCTAGAAATATATTTTTCCTATTGGTCCATTACTTCTAGTAGCATCCTTTTCAGTAACCTTCTTCAAACCCAAACTTTGAATCTCTATCATAATATCATCTCCTGAACGAACTACTAGTGCAACTATCATCACAGATTTATTTTCTCAAAATGCAATTTTATTTCTTCAAAATGGATGATTCGTAGGTAGAAACTTATGATGGTTATCAAACCATGACTATTTACCACTAAATTTGAGGGTAAATGCATCAGAATTTGTCATGCAATATGGGAATATGAATCATCCTATAGTACTCCAGCCAGACAATATTGAATAAGCATGAAAGTCACTTACCGTCCACATATGGGCCACCAGCATAATAAAATTTTTCTTCTTTGAGATATTATATGTATTCACATTAACATCCCACAAATGATTTAACTCTGCAATAAGAGGCTGTAAGAAAATATCCAGCATGTCTTTCAGATTTTTTGGCCCTGGAACCAAGATTGATAATAACATATATTGCTCCTTCAACACAACCATGGAGGCAAGTTATAAGGTGTCACGATCACTCATCATGTTGAATACTGTAGTCTAGATTTCCCAAATGGCCGAAATATATCAGTGTAGAGATCCAATCTCATATTTCGACTTTCAGCTGGAAAATCTTGATGTATATGATTAAAATGCTTCCAAGCAAGTGAATCTGATGGATGATGCATTACCTCTTCTTACACCTCATGCTCAGAATACCACCTCATATCATTTGTTTTAGCATTTAATGCATATAATCTGTGTAATCGAGGAATTAATAAAAAATACAACATTTTAAATGCAACTTTCAATTTTTGTCGCGTATGTACAACACGAGATACCTTCTTAAATCGAAGATGATCACAAACCTTACAGCTAATTAAATCACTATCACCTCCCTGATATAACATACATTCATTGAAACAACAATCAATTTTTTCCACTGGCAGACCCATTCCTCGTAGTGACTTCTTAGTGTTGTAAAAGTTGTTAGTGATCAAATTATTATCCAGAATAATCTTCTTCATCAGTTCTATCACGTGATCAAATTATTTCTCAGACATATGATTTTTTGACTTAATGCTCATAAGTCGAGCCATGAGTAACAATTTCGAATGTGTTTTACAATCGGGCCACAAATTTTTATCTACAGTATTAAGCATTTCATAAAATTTCTGAGCTTCAGGATTAGGTGGTTCATCCATGTAATCCATATTGAAGTCAGCATCGGAAGCTTCCGTGATCATTCTATGGTATGTGTTTGATGATTCTTTACCACAAGCAAATAATTCAGTAACCTCATTTTGGTCAATATTCAGAGTCATTGTACTTTCTCCATGATAAATCCAAACAAAATAATTTGGCACAAAGCCATATTTAGCCAAATGGTATTTTAAAGTGTTTGCATCACTTAAAAGGATATTCTGACACTTGCGATGATTACATGGACACTTAATTTTTTCTCCATTCACTCAAAAAATATTTATTCAAAATTCTATTCATAAACCTACTCAACATCCATGATGATCTAAACTCATTTTGCCCTGTTTTATTTACAAAAAATAATGTTCAATCATTATTTTGATTTAAACATTCTATTACTTCAAAATATACTAATAATTAAATAAAATTACTTATAGATTAATATTTAAAAATTAAATATTGTGAATATAAAGACAATATGTTGGTAGAATCTACATGAATAGATAAAGCAATTTTTAGCATGATAAAGATTAATAGAGATCATGGTAATACTAGATAAAGGGAGCAAAATACGATAATACACAAGAAAGGAAAGCAAAAAAGAAAGACATTTAAAGTGTGAAGGAGGAGAGGGGGAGAGAGAGAGAGAGAGAAGGTGGAATGGGAGAGAGGGGTAAAGAAATGGAGAGATGGGGGGGAGAGAGAGAGAAAGGGGAGAGGGAGAGAAAGAGAGAGAGAAAGGGGAGAGGGAGAGAAAGAGAGAGAGAGAGAAAGGAGGAGAAAGAGGGAGTGATAAATGGCAAAAGGGAGAGAGAGATAGAGAGAGAGGGAGAGATAGAGAGGGAGAGGGAGGGAGAGAGAGGGAGAGAGGGAGGGAGAGAGAGGGAGAGAGGGAGGGAGGGATAGAGAGATCAAGCAAGAAAGGAGAGCGAGAAAGAAAATAACAAGAGAGAGTGTGTGACACAGAAAGAAAAAGAGGAAGAGAGTGACACAGAATGAATTAAAGAGGGAGAGAGAGACATAGAAAATGCAGTGTTAGAATGAGAAATTACATAAAATAAAATAAAAATTTGTACAAACCTATCAAATATTAAATTTTTTGTCATGCATAAGTTCAATTATGAGCCTGAGGCCCAAGGGATGAGATTATGTAAGAGTACGACCCTTATTTGTATTATACCATATATGAGCCTGACCAACGGACACTCTCATGCTATGTGCTTACAAATTGTTGATATTATATCTTTTTGCCATTTAATTTCAAATTAATTCAACACATTAGTATTATCCCATATATAATTATATGTTAGTATACAAATAGTAATTGTAGTTATAAATTGATACATATAGTTAAACATATAGTTATATATAGTTATATGCATACAAGTAGTTATAAGTAGATATACATAAATGTATACAATGTTACAAACATTATATATACATATATGTATACATAATTAAAAATAATGTATACAAAGTAGTTATAAAAAATTATATAGATTTACATATATGTATACATATATGTATACATAATAAAAAATAAAGTTATATTTGTATATATAGAGTTATTTATAGTTATACACATATAGTTAAACATTATGTTGTATGTTTTTATACATATAATTATAAATATAATTACATTTGGTTATACATATAGTTACAGGTATAGTTAAATTTATATTTATACATGTATGTATATATATTTTTTCATATAATTTCATATATTTATACATATAGTTATGTATAGGTATGGATATATGAAAATACATTTTTTATACTAATATATAAACATGTATATTAAATATATGTTTTTAATTATATATTTAAATATAGTTATGTATAAAGTTTTTATAGTTATACATATAGTAAGATAGAATTATTTATAGTTATATTTTATTATAAATATACTATTTATAGTTGTAAAAAATTATATATCATTAAACATATATATATATATATATATATATTCATATGAGTAGTTATATTTTGTTATACATAAATATATACTAAGTTATAAACAAATATAGAGATTTACATATATGTATACATATATGTATACATATATGTATAAATAGTTAAAAATATAGTAATATTAAATTATATAAAGTTTTATTTAGTTTTACAAATATTTATATAGAGGTATACACATAAAATTAAACATTATGTTGTATGTTGTTATACATGTAATTATAAATATAGTTGCATGTGGTTATACATATAGTTACACATATAGTTATACTTATATTTATACATGTAGGTATATATATTTATTCATATAATCTTATATATTTATACATATAGTTATGTATAGGTATAGAATAGTAAAATACATTTTTATATACTAATATATACAAATGTATTTTAAATATAAGTTACAAATTATATATTTAAATATAGTTATGTATAATGTTTAAAAGTTATACATATAATAAGATATAATTATTTATAGTTATATGTTATTATACATATAGTATATATAGCTATAAATATTTTTATATAGTTAAGCATATAGTTATATATAAATATATTCATACAAATAGTTATACATAAATATATAAAGTTATAAATAAATATATGATTTACATATATGTATTCATAGTTACAAATATAGTTATATTTAATTATATAGTGTTACATAGTAATACATATATTTATATATTGATATACACATGTAGTTAATCATAATGTTGTATGTTATTATACATATAATTATAAAAATAATTATTTATGGTTATACATATAGTTACACATATAGTTATACTTATATTTATATATGTAGGTATATATATATATATATATATATATATATATATATATATATATATATATATATATATATTTATATATTTTTATATATGTATACATATATTATCTATAGGTATATATATGGTAAAATACATTTTTAAATATAGTAAATGCGGTCTTGTATATGGTAAAATACCTATTTTTATATAATTTTATATATGGTAAAATACATATTATATATGATATATAAAAATATATATTAAATATATGTTGTTAATTATATTTTTAAATATAGTTATGTATAATATTTTATAGTAATACATATAGTCAAAGACAATTATTTATAGTTATATGTTCTTATACCTTTGGGATCCAATGGAAAAATAGAAAAAAAACAAGTTTGACTTACAATAGATTAGAACAAAGTAAATGCAGATTGTATTTCAGGAGTGTAATATATAAATATAAATACAATTTGAATCTCCCTAGAGACAGATAATGTCATCCACATAATAGAACAAAACTTAAGAAAAATAGGTAAAGATTTAGTCCACATCTATATATGTCAGCAATGTTTGTCTCATCATGCTAAAATTGTTTATGACTTGCTGGCAATATAATTGGAAAGCTAATCAAGACCCTCATAGAGGCCCCCGCCAGAGGTAGCACAGGTGCTCTAAATGTGCCAATGGCATTGGCAAAGAGAGTGAAGTTCTAGCTTGTCAGTAATTTCAGCTACATTCATCCCATTGGGACGAACTTACTTAATGGCGAACATGAGCAAAACTGCATCTCGAAGCTTTTCCTCCTTTAGCATCCTATGCAACTCATCTCTGGCTTCATAAACTCGATCTCTGTCATTGCTTTCCACCACAATAGTAGGAATTGTGGTGACAATTTCACCAAGTTTCAACTTATACAGAATGTTTTTACTACTGCCAGCATCAAGACCTAGCATCAAAATCCTCATCTCCTTATTGGCAAACAACCTGCTGAACAGCTTTGTGAACATAAATCCTATTTCTTCCACTAAATCTCAATCCCTTTGTCATATGGCAGTAGAGAGTTCTAATGAGAAAAATAAATAGAATCAATAGACCTCAAGAGATATTCACCAGAGAGGGAGGTCAACCTCTTTATGTTCTTATACCTATAGTATATATATTTAAAAAAAAGTTTTATATAGTTAAACTTATAATTATATATAGATATATTCATATAAGTAGTTATAAGTAGTTATATTTAAATATATACAAAGTAATAAATAAATATATAGATTTAATTAAATGAATAAATCTATGTATACATAGATACAAATATAGTTATATTTAATTATATAGAGTATTACATAGTTATACAAATATTTATATATAGTTATACACATATAGTTATAAATTTGCATGTAGTTAATGATATAGTTATATATACTTATACATATAGTAAAATACAAATATATATAGTTATATATTATTATACATATGATATATTTTGTTAAAAATATCGTTATATAGAATTACTCATATAGTTATAAAATATTATAAAGTTAAAAAAATAGTTATATATTGTTATTAATATAGTTATACAAATAGTTTACATATTACAAATATAGTTAAGTATAATTATGAAGAGTTTTATATTGTTATACAAATATTTATAAATAGTTATAATATATTATGATAACAACACACTCTCAATTGCCCATTTAAATTACACCACTATAGAGAAAGAACTTGTATCAACAATCTTTTCTTTTGGTAAGTTAATATCATATTTAGTGGGAACTAAAGTCATAGTATATACTAATTATTCTATAATCAAATATCTCATAGAAAAGAAAGAAGGAGGGCCTAGATTGATTTGATGGATTTTACTATTACAATAGTTTAACTAGAGATATTAGATAAGAAATGTACATATAATCAAAATAGAAAATAGCATATCATGACTAAAAAAAAGATAGTAGAGTATTTGAAGAAGATATTAGATCGAATTTTTTAGTTGAACTAATTATAGCATTGAATGGAAATGTAATTCCATGGTATGTAGTATTGAATGAACCTTATCATTACATATAGTTCTCTGATCAAAATTTAAGGCAAAGTGTTATAGATGGGAGATTAGTAGTATCTTGCAATAATGTGCCTTTTTCCTCATGCTCTCACGAATTTGTGGAACATGTTAATATTTACGTGCTCAATTAATTTTTTTCTCTAAATTAATGTTGATATTTACATATATATATATGCATTAATATATATGTTCATATACTCTGCCCTACACACACACATATTTATACATCCATATACATTACTATACATTATATATCAACATACATATTTTTGTACTTTTTTTATATATTCACACATGTATCTACATTTTCAAAGTAGTGTGTATACACTTGTATGCATGCATATACTACTGTACACCGACACAAACACAAATATATACTTATATACGTAATGTTTTTTTAAAGTTACACATGAAACTATTATATATATATATATATATGTTTGTGTGTCTGTGTGTGTGTAAATATATCTAAAATAAATAATTATATATTGTACACAATTTATAAAATATGGTAAATTATTTATATTTAAAACAAATATTTGTGTGTGTGTGTGTGCATGTGTGTGTGTTTGCATATGTATGTGTGTGTGTGTGCGCGTGTGTGTGTGTGCGTGAAGCATATTAATGCGTAAAATGAAATTATAAATTAAATATATGAGCTTCTATTTTATTCAAATAGTTGTTTTTTTAATATTTATATTAAAATAACTATCATTATACTCATATAAATAAATGAAGTTGGCATAATTGTAAATTATTTTGTTTTTATAATTATGTTAAAAAAGAAAATATAGTTCATAATTAGATAATATTGTTTTTATTTTTCTATATACTTTTTTTATTAAATTATTAATGTCTATGATAAATTTCTACCTATTATTTATTGTTATTAATAAACTTTTAGAAACTTTAAAATTCAAACAAATATAATGTAGTGCATATAAATGCATGACTTTAATGTTTTGTAAAAAATCAATTATTTTTTTTATTATGTTCAAACAAAACATATTTCCATATAAATACATGAGTAAATTTTTCTACCACAAATTATTTTTTGTATTATATTCAAAAAATATAAATAACCATATAAATATATGAATTTGTTTTTTTAAATAATTATTTTTTATTTTGTTTTTCAAATTTAATACATTACAATGTTTTTTTTTGTAATTAATAGATACATTTCAAAAATTGTTTATTTATAATAAATATAACTTATTGCATATTATGAGGTGCAAATTTTATTTTGTAAATAAATTTTATTTTTAAAGTTTTATATTTGTAAATTGAATCTACTTCACATATATATTTTAGATATTTTTTATAATATTTATTACACAAACATATTCTTATTTGTTTTGAAATTTACAACATGAATTTTAACAAATGAACATTTTATTAGAAATCAATTTTAGTTAAATGATATTAAGTGAAACAAAAATACAAACCCTAAACATATTAAATCATAATGATTTATACAAACATATAAAAATACAATAAAATACATTTAAAGTTGAAAAAATTAATTTTAATTTCTTAAAATATATGGGAAAAAATGATAAAGATTTATACAATATCCAAATAAAACATGTATGAATGAGATGAATGATATGAATGGATATTAAGTTTCAGAAGCATGTAGTTATACATGTTGTAGATATTGTTATTTATAGTTTTTCATGTAATTATATATATTTAGACATATAGCTATGTATAGATATTGATGTAGATAAATACATATATATAGTAAAATGTTGATGTACATATTGTTAAATACATTTATATATAGTTATATATATATATAAGTATATTATATATATGTTGTTATATTTATATATAGTTATGTTTATGAATACTATTTTTATAGTAATAGATATAGTAAAATACACTTATATATTTATGTTTTATTACTCTTGGGATCATCATATTTACATAATTTATTATTTAAATATTAAATATGTTGTTATATGCACACTGCTCACCACAAACACCAACACCCAATTTGTGATTACCTAAGAAAAACACAAGAGTGTCGACTGGAAAAAAAATGGAAATAAAGTTGGCATATCTACTGTGCACCATCAACATCCACATAATGAGAACACATTAGATCACAAATGCATAAAGAATGTATAGGAATAAGTTTATATAAGCAATTCAAGCATACCATGGTGATTAATGAAGAAGAATTTCGGAATAAAAAATAACATAATCAAAACTCACAAACTTGCATTAAGATAATTAATGAAGAATTAGTGTAGAAAACATACCTCAAATCAATAAGAAATTCTCGCTTACTCTTCGATTAGGTTTTAATGCATCGATATCACAGATAGAGGCAGACTGCAGAGGACTTAGGTGCTTGTTAGAGTTATCTCTTTAGTCTCGACAACAAGTGATTATATATTTTACCAAAATATTTAAATTTTTAAGTATAAAAATATTAAATAAATAATATATAGATATAAAATAAAAAAAGACTCATTTATGTTATTTACTATCAAAATTTTTTCAACAAACGTAATATGCATGTAGCAAGGTACACATGAAAAACAAACACGTAACATTTTTTTATTATTAAATTAATTAAACAATAAATATATAAATAATTTAAAAAAATATATGTTTAGCCTTATAACAAAAAATGATATATCAAATAGCTACAAAATTTACAAACTTTATATAATAAGACATATATGAAAAGATGATTTGTGTTCTGGCCACTCTCCTAAGAGTTATAAAAATACTCTTAATGTTAAAAAATATATAAATATATATATTTTATGGTTATAAATTTTTAAGAATTCATATTAATTTTTATGAAGATAATATGAACTAATTTTAAAGGCATAAAATTTCATATTATTTGATATCATTTATAATTTTTAAAATTCAAAAAATTACTTATAGTGAGAATATAATTAAAAAAAGTTATATTTTTTATTTTAATAAAGACTGAATATTAAAAGCTATTAGTAAAAATATTACTCAATTATTTAATTATTATAAATTTTTGTAGTGGCATATATCTATGTATTTATTTTTAAATATTAATTTATTTACTTTTAAATTTAATGAAAAAATTTAAATTTTTATTATATTTCAATATTTTCAAATTTTGTATTAATTATTTTTTTAAAAGTTTCCTATAATCATAAATTTTTTTTATACTTATAATAATATTAATATTTACTAGTTTATTCATCAATTAAGATATTTTTGAAAATATTTTCTATTTAATAATTCAATTAATTATTTTACATTTATATTAGTAGAAATTTTAATGTATATTAATTTAATTTTTAAAATATCTTAAAAAAATATTATACTTATAAAATTGATTATTTAATATTACTTTAATACAAAATTTTTAAGTTTCTTAATTTAAAATTTTAAAAAAATTTTTTTATAATTTTTTAAAAAAATTTTTACATCATAAAAATAGTTATTTTAGACCTTATTAATATAATTTTTTTTAGTATTTTTATATTTTTTAAATTATTTATTTATACTATCCTTTTTTTATAATTTTAGGACGAGAATGTATCTTTCAAGGATCGCTGGTCTATAAAAATTTAACATACATTTAATAAACAAAATTAAATAAAATATTAAAACTAATAATAAATTAAAAAAAATTAAATAATTAAAGATTGGCTAGAGAAATTCTGTCACTAACCCCATTGCTATATTATGGATTTAATTAGCTAGAGAAATTCCGTCGCTAAATCCATCGCTATATTCCAGATTTAATTAGCTAGAATATTTCTATCTCGAAATCCATCGCTATATTCATGTTGTAATTAGCTAGGAAAATTCTATAGCTAAATCTGTCACTATATTATGGATGTAATTAGCTAGAAAAATTCCTTCGCTAAAATCTGTCGCTATATTCCAGCTGTAATTAGCTAGGAAAATTCTGTCGCTAAATCCATTGTTATATTACGGAAGTAATTTGCTACAGAAATTCTGTAGCTTAATTCATCCCTATGTTTCAGATATAATTAGCTAGAGAAATTTTGTCGCTAAATGTTTCGCTATGTTCCGGATGGAATTAGCTAGAGAAAATCTATCGGTATATTCCAGATTTTATTAGCTCGCGAAATTCTGTCAATAAATCTGTAGCTAAATTTCATACTTTCTTGAGCAGAATTTGCGAAAATACTCCATCTCTAATCTATCACAAATCCGTTACACAGTTTTATTTTAATGAAAAATCATAAATCCCTTGTTATTCCATAGCTAATCCCTCACAATTTAGCTAGGGATTGATCCCTTGCTAAAATTTCCTAGCTAAATAAATATTTTCTTGTAGTGTTGACTTGTAGATTCAAATTGTGGTTTAGGCCAACTGCTAATGTTATTTATATATATAGGATTTCACATTAAGAAAATCAATAAAGGTAATGATTTTTCACTCTCTGTATATATTTTAAATGATTAGATTAATTTAAATCATAAATAACAATTAGTTATTATTTAAATTTGAATTTAATTTTGAGAAAATTTAAATTCATGATTTAATAAATAAATAATTTATGAACTTGATTTTTAATGAATATTTTCAATTTATAGTGTTTTTAAGGATTTGAATTTAAGTTGTGTTTATTTTAAAATGTTTTAAATATATAATTAAATTCATTTATGACGAAAACCCTAGCAGACTTGTATATATATATATATATATATATATATATATGCGAGACATATTTGATGCTAGCAATCATCTTTTATGAAATAGAAAGAAATCATTTCATTTTGAGAATATGAATCTAAACAAGTATTCAATAAAATCATTCATTATTTCTTTGTGTATGAATACTTATAGAGGGTTGTAATTTTTAGAAAGGTAGTACCTGTGAAGATTTGAATAAACCTTGACGCACACTTTGAAGGCTTGACAAATCGATCTACAAAAGGTAAGTTTCATTTACCCTTCATTCGTGTTTATATGAATTGCATGTGATCCTTGGTGGGTTAAGGAATAAAAATTATAAATTTCACTGCGTTTATATTTGAAATAGATTAGATATTCTGTTCGAAACCCCAATAGTGGCATTAGAGCAACTTGTGTTTTTATAAAAACTGATAATGTCATATTTGATCGTATGTATGTGATGTATATGATTCTAGCATAATTTGCAATTTTGAATATATGTGATATTATGGTTTGTGTGATCAACATAGTTAATAGGTTTTGTTAGGGTATTAATTTATTGAATCCCAAACATAAAATGATTCATTAGTATGATTGAAAATCTGAATGGGATATTGACATTAAAGTGTTTAATAGCATGATATATGATTCTAGCTTTGTCTTAATCAGATTAATACATGGACTAAATTCATAAATCAATTTTGATTTATCAGTGATTGTTTATGGTGGTGCTAAAATAAGCCCTATGTGTAATGAGATTACATAATATCTTGTTTTAATGTGATTTTGATAGCTTTCGGCTTATTTTAAATTTATTGATAAGACTAATAAAAAATTTTTTATGAGATTATTAAAAATTTATTGATAAAATCAATGAAAAATTATTAATAAAATTAATAAAAATTTATTGATAAGATCAATGAAATTTTATTGATGAGATTAATGAAAATTTATTGATAAGATCAATGAAATTTTATTGATGAGATTAATGAAAATTTATTGATAATATCAATGAAAATTTATTGATGAGATCAATGAAAATTTAATAATTAGATCAATGAAAATTTATTGATGAAATCAAAAAAAAATTATTGATGAGATCAAATGAAATTAAATTTTTTTTTCCTAGGGTACTACCCCTGACCCCACGAGGGTGGCCCCCAGGACCCCATCCGCTAACTAGCTGGTGGAACCACCATAATAACCCTATAGTACACCTTATAAATTTAATTGTTATACACAGCTATTATAATTTTTTTAATTTAATGCAAATTTTTAAGCTATATGATAACATTAATATTTTGCATGTTATGTTGCTTCACATGGTGCACAATATGGCCTTTTTAACCAATGTGTTTGGTAGAGTATTATTTTTTTTTCTCAAGGGTTTTCATTATTAAATATGGCTTACTTGCCATTTTTGTTTTATTGTAATTTTTTAATTATTGTAATAAAACAAGAGAGAAAATGAAAGCCATTGGAAGTCATGCAATCCAACCATGATGATGAAGGAACTAGGTGTCTATGCGCAAGTTGGTGGTCAAATCAACTTCATGGAGCTGCATTTTACTACATAGGATTAGTGACTTTGATCTTCATATTAACTTGTGGATATCAATCTAGATTAAGGCCATACTGTGACATGTTTATTATAATCATGTATGATATTACATGAGTAGGTGATACTAGATAGATAGAAAGACAGATAGGTTGATAGGTAGATAGGTAGATAGGTTAATAGATAGAAAAATAGATAGATAGATTGATGGATTGACATATGGAAAGATAGATATGCATATTTGTAGATAAATATATAGATATATACATAGAAAAATAGATATATAGATAGACAGATAGATATGCAGATAGATAGAAAAATAGGTAGATATATAGATTAATAGATAGATATAAAGATAGATAGATAAGAAATAAATTGATAATCAGATATAAAGATATAGAGAAAGAAAGAAAGAAAAATAGATATAAAGATAGATAGATAGATAGACAGATAGTTAGATAGATAAAAAGATAGATAGACACAAAGACACATAAATAGATGGATAGAAAGATAGATAGACACATAGACACATAAATAGATAGATAGATAGATAGATAGACAAATAGACAAATATTCTAGCAGAGTAATAGATAGTTAGAAAGTTTGGTACTTAGATTGATAAATAGACAGACAAACATATAGATAGATAGATAGTTAGTTAGTTAGACAATTAGATGGATAGACAAATAGATCGATAGACATATAGGCAGATTCACATAATGACAGATTAATAGATTGAAATATAGAGAGATAGAAAAATAGGCAGATACACATATACATAGATAGATAAATAGATAGATAGACAGACTGATTGATTGATTGATAAATTGACAGGTAGTCATATAAACATATAGACAGACAGATAAATAGGTAGGTAGATACATAGAATGATAATTAGATAGATAGATATATAGATAGAAAGACACATAGACATATAGATTGATAAATAGATAGATAAACAGATGGACATATATATATATATATATATATATATATATATATATATATATATATATATTGATAATAGACTGACACACAAAAAGATAGACAATTAGAAATGTAGATAAATATAATGGTAGATAGATATATTGATAGATAGATAGATAGAAACATATAAATATAAAAATATAAAAAGATAGATAGAAAGATAGGTAGATAGTTATACAGATACACATATTGACATATAGAAAGATAGACAGATAAACTAATAGACAGATAGATAGATAGATATACAATTTGATAGATAAATAGATAGACATAAATATAGATAGATAGATATACACATAGACACATAGAATAATAGACTAATTGACTAAAAGATAGATAGACACATATACTAATAGACTGGAAGACTAAAATACATATAGAGAGATAGACAGATGGTTAGATAGATAGATAAAAAGATAGATAGATAGCTAGATAGAAAAATTGATAGATATATAGATATATATATATATATATATAGACTTATTGATAAAAGAATAGATAGATAGACTAATAAATAGATAGACATATTGATGGATACACATATCGACAGATAAAATGATAGATAGATGCACAAATAGACAGATATGAAAGATAGATAGATAAATAGATAGTAAAATAGATATATAAACAGATAGATAAATAGTCAGATAGAAAAATTGATAGAAAGATAGATAAATAGATATATATACATATAAATAAATTGATAGACATTTATATAGATAAATAGATAAATAGATTGTATGATAGACAAATAGATAGATAGATACATAGATAAAAAAATTAAGTTAGATAGATATATAGATAGAAAGATAGATAGATTGATATATAGTTAGAGATATAGAATGACTAATAGACAAATAAATAAATTGATAAATAGAGAGATATACAGATAGACATATATATATTGATAGTTAGATATATAGTTAGATAGATAGCTAGAAATATAGATAAAGAGATAAATTGATATACATATAGAAAGATAGATAGATAGATCGCTAGAAAGATAGATAAACCTTTTGATAGATAGACATATAGATTGATAGAAAGATACACAGATAATCAAATAGATAGATAGATAGATAAAAAGTTAAATACACACACACACACAGATAGATAGATAGATAGATAGATTGATTGATATATAGATAGACAAATAAAAAGATAAACAAATAAACAAATAGACAAATAGATAGATAGATGGAGAGTAAGATTTAGAGATAGATAAATTGATAGATTGATAAATAATAGATAGATAAAGATAGATAAATAGAAAAATAGAGAAAAAGACAAATAGAGATATAGATAGATAGATACATAAATAGACACATAGATTGATACACAGATAGACAAATTGATTGATAGACAAATACATAGATAGATAGATAGATAGACACATTAGAGATGGACAAATAGATAGATAGAGATATTGAAAGATAGACTAATAGAGAAATACTCAGATAGATAGAGAAATAGATAGACAAATAGACAAATATTCATATATAGTAATATATATTCTAAAATAAATAGATCTACAAATAGAAAGATAAATACATATATGCATAGATAGATATACAAATAGATAGATATAGAAAGCCAGATAGACAAATAAATAGATATACACAGAGAAAAACAAATAAAGAGATATATAGATAGATAGCTATGTATATCGATAGAAAGATTGAAAGATAGACAAATAGAGAGATAGACCAATAGATAGATAGATAGATAGACATATTGCACTACAAGAAAAAACATTTTTCAATGTAAAGTTCTCGTCGTTAACAAATAACAATGGAAATATTCCCTAGCAAAAAAGTTTAGCGATGGGAATTCCCTAGCTAAATTAATAGATATTTTTGATACATATAATTAAACACAGACACATACATATAGAAAGACAAGTAGATAGATATATACATATAGATAGGGATCAAAATTTTGATTCCTTAGCTAATTTTAGTGATGGAAAAATTTAGAGACGGAACATTCCCAATCTATGAGTCTAACTATTTGTCTGTGTATTTGTATATCTATATTTCTGTCACTCTATCTTTCTATTTGTCTATTTATTTATCTATCTATTTATCTATTTATCTATCTATTTATCTATTTATCTATTTATCTATTTTTAAATCTACCTATCTATCTATCTGTCTAACTATCTGTCTATCAATATGTATATATATATATATATATATATATATATCTATAAGTATATCTATCTGTTTATCAATCATTCTATCTTTATATATATCTATTAATCTAACTATCTATATGTTTGACTGTGTATCAATCTATTTCTCTATCTATCAATCTTTCTATCTATCTGACTATCATCTTTCTATCTATCTGTCTATCAATATTTCTATCTTTCTGTTTATCTATATATCTATATATCTTTCTATCTATCTTTCTATCTATCTGACTATCTATCTGACTATCTATATGTCTAACTATCTGTCTATCTATCTATCTAGCTATTTATATGTCTATCAATCTCATTATCAAACTATCTAATAATCTATTTATTTATCTATTTATCTATCTATCTATATAATTATCTATCTATCTATCTATATATCTATTTGTCTATTTATATGTCTACAAGCAATCAATCAATCTATATGTCTATCAATCTACCTATAAATCAATCCATCTATGTGTCTATCAATATATCTATCAATTTGTCTATCAATTTGTCTATTAATCAATCTATCAATTTGTTTATATATAACTCTATTAATCTATATGTCAATCTATCTGTATATATTTCTATCTATCTTTTTGTCTATCTATCTATTTATCTTTCTATTTGACTATCTATCTATTTGACTATCTATCTATCCATAAAACAATCTTTCTATCCGTCTATCTATATAACTAACTAACTATCTATCTATCTATCTATTTATTTATCTATCTATCATTCTATTTATCTATTTATCAATTTGTCTATATATCTGTCTATCTATAGGATTATATTTCATACTATCTATTTATATATCAATCTAACTATCTATCTATCGACTTGTCTGTCAATATGTTTATCTATGTGTCTATCTATCTATTTATCTATCTATCTATCTGATCTATTTGTCTATCTATATATCTTTCTATCTATTTATCGATATAGCTATCTATCATTCTTTCTATATATCCACCTATCAAATTATCTATCTATCTATATGTCTATCAGTCTATCTATTTGTCCATTTATCTGGTTATCTATTTGCCTATCCATTTGTCTATTTATCTATCTAACTAACTTTGTGTCTTTTTATCTATCTATATGTTTATCTATTAATATATCTATCTATTTATCTATATATCTGTCTATCTATGAATCTATTTGTCTATCTATAATCTATCTATCTTTCAATCTGTCTATCAATCAAGTTATCTATATATATATCTATCTATCTATATATCCATCAGTATATCTATCTGTCTATCTATCTATCTAATTATTTATATATATATCTATCTTTTGATATATATATATATATATATATATATATATATTTGTCTATTTATCTATTTATCATTTTGTTTGTCTATCTGTCTATCTCTCTATGATATCTATCTTTTTATTAATCTATCTATCTAACTGCCTATTTGTATATCTATAACTCTATCTATCTGTCTATCTTAATTCTATATATATATATATATATATATATATATATATATATATATATATATTTGTCTATTTATATGTCTATCTATCTATCTATCTATCTATCTATTTATCTATCTATCTGTATATCTATCTTTCTATCACACTGTCCTATTTAATTTGTCTATTGATCAATCTATCTATTTGTCTATCTATTTGTCTATCTATTTGTCAATCAATCTATCTATCTATCTATATATCAATTTGTCTATCTATTTCTCTATCATTTTGTGTATCCATTTGTCTATCTATCTATCTTTCTATCTATTAGTCTATTAATCTATCTATTTATCTATCATCTATCTGTATAACTATTTCTCTATCTTTCTGTCTATCTATCTATCTATTTATCTGTCTAATAACTATCTATTTATCTATCTATCCATTAGTCTATCTATCTATTTGTCTATTTATCTATTTATCTATTAATCTATATATCTCGATATCTATTAGTCTATATATCTGACTATCTATATATCTATTTATCTATCTATCTTTTTGTATATAAATCTGTATATCTATCTGTCAATCTATATATCTATCTTTTTTTCTTTATATCTTTTTTTCTTTATATCTATCCGTTAATTTTTCTATCTAACTATCTGTCATCAATCAATCTATCTATCTATATGTCTGTATGTCAAATAATCTATCTATCTATCTGTCTATCTGTGTATTTGTCTATCTATCTATCTATCTATCTAATAATCTATCTATCTATTTGTATATCTATATGTTTATCTATCTATCTACCTATGTTTTTATCTATCTATATGTCTATCAATCAATCAATCTATATGTCTACCAATCTTCATATTAATAAATCTATCCAGTTATCTTTCAATTTTTTTATCAATCTATGTATCAATCTATTTATTAAACTATCTATTAATCTATTTATTTGTCTATCTACCTATCTTTCAATCAATCAATCTATCTATCTATCTATTTGCATATCTATTATCTATATATCTGTCTACTAAACTATTTACATATCTATCTATATATCTCACTATCTGTCTGTATATTTATCTATCTGTATGTATGTATGTCTATCAATCAATCTATCTTTCCGTCTGTCTCTATGTCTATCTATCTGTCTATCATTATATCTATCTATTTGTCTATTTATTTGTATATATATATATATATATATATATATATATATATATTTCTATATATTTTTTAATCGATCTATCTTTCTATCTATTTTTTAATGTATCTATTTATCTATCTATCTATCAGTCTATTTATCTATCTCTCTATCTATCTATCAATCTACATTTCTATCTATTTTTCTATCAATCAATTAATCTATCTATCTATCTATCAATCTACATTTCTATCTATTTTTCTATCAATCAATTAATCTATCTATCTATCTATCTATAGGTTTAACTTTCTTATTATCTATCTATATGTATATCTATCGATCAAACTATCTATCTATCTATCAACTAGTCTATCAATATGTCTATCTATCTATATATCTATATACAATCTATCTATTTATCTATCTATCTATTTATATATTTATTTGTCAATCAATCTATCTATCAATCAATCTGTCTGTCTGTCTATCTTTCTATCTATCATTCTTTGCATCTTTTTTTCTATCTATCTTTCTATCTATCTATTGGTCTATTAATTTGTATATCAATTTGTTTATCTATCTATCAAACATTTTCTTTATCTTCTATCTATCTATTTATCCATCTATTAATTATCTGTCTATCTATCTATATATTAGTCTATATATCTGTCTCTCTATTTATCTTTCTATCTGCCTTTCTATCTATCTATATATCTATCTATATATCTATCTATCTATCTATCTATTTATATATCTATCTTTTCGTATATAAATTTGTATAACTATTTGTCTACTATATATCTATCTATATATCTATCTTTCTATCTATTTTTCTAGCTATCTATTTGTCTATCTATCTGTGTATCTATCTGTCAAACTTTCTATCTATCTATTTATCTATCTATCTATCTATCTATTTATTTATATATCTATCTATCTATCTATTTTTCTATCGATCTATCTTTCTTTCTATCTATCTGTCTGTCTGTCTGTCTAATCTGTATATCTATTTGTATATCTACCTGTCTATCTTTTTGTCTATCTATATGTATATCAATCAATCATTCTATCTGTCTTTAAATCTTTATATCAATCAATCTATCTAGATGTCTATTAATTTTTCTATCACTCTATCTATCAATCTATCTATCAATCTATCTATCAATCCGTCTATTAATCTATCTGCATATCTATCTATCTATCTATCTATTTGCATATCTATTTGTCTATCTATCTACCAACCTCTTTATCTGTCTATCTATATATCTATTTGACTATCTGTATATATGTTTATTTGTATGTATGTTTGTCTATCAATCTATTTGTGTATCTGTCTATCTTTATATCTATCTATCTATCTTCATTATATATATTTATCTGTCTATCTATTTGTCTACCATTTGTCTATCTATCTATTAATCTATATGTCTATCTATCTATCTGTTTGTCTGTCTATCTATAATTCTACCTTTCTATATATTTACCTATCAATCTTTCTATCGATTTATCTATCTATAGGTTTATCTTTCTTATTATCTATCTATATGTCTATCTATCTAACTATCTATCAACTAATCTATTAATATGTCTATCTATCTGTCTATCTATCTTTTTATCTATCTATCTATCTATCTTTCTTTCTATATGTCTATCTATCCTTCTATCTATCTATTTATTTTTCTATCTACCTACCTAACTATCTATCTATATATTTTTCTATCCATCAATCTATCTATCTATATGTTAGCTTATCAATCTGTCTATCTACTTGTCTATCTATCTGCCTATCTATCTGTCTCACGAGAAGAAAAAGCTCAAATAGCTCGTGAAATTTCCCTTGCTTTATGGGCTTTTCCATCGCTAAAATATAATAACGATGGATTAATGATAGATTAACGACGTAAATTATTTCAAGCTAAAGTGTCCGTCATAAAATATTTACGAGAAAAAATATTTTTTTGCAAATTTTTTAATGACGGAAATTCCATAGTTTATTATATTTTTTCCCTTCCTAATTCTAATCATAATTAAGAATAGTAATTAATATTTTTCCATGGAATATGTACAACAAAATCTCTAGATAAATTAGCATGGGAAAAATCCCTATATATTTTCATTCCAAAGCTATTTTCACAATTTTATTTTTTTATAAAAAATTTTATTACATAGTTTAACATGTTATATTAAATTGAATAAAAAATATACATTATAAACCATTTTTTATAATTAATAAAACCCAAAAATACTTCAAAAATTATAATGAATCAATAATTTATAGTTAAAACAAAAATTTAACAATGGTATATAATCTTTTAAAACAAAATCATCATCCTTATCATTAGCTGATGCATTTGTGTTAGGCTCTCATGTGTGGTTTCTCTATTGGGACTCTGTGTGCTATCAGTCTCATCAAGGCTGCTAACTCTAACTCAATATAGGACAACTACTATTGTATTGCATCTAGTACTACTCAGAAAAATTTTTTTGAACTTCCTCGACAACATTATTATCAACACTGAAATCACAAATCAAAGCTACAATATAATAAACTAATGAAAGACACACTCTAAACACAAAACAAAAGGAAACACATGTGAAAAAAAAATATTACTTAATTTTTAGATGGGCTGGCTGACCAGATCCAGCAGCCAAAGCATCTACAACTATAGGTGTCAAATGGATCGGGCTGGCCCGGGCCTGAACGGGCCCAACATGGTTCAGATGTGCCTAGGTCGATACGGCATGCTATAATATCATGCCAAGGCCAGTGTTGGGAATAACCTAGGCACTAATCGTGTCGTTTCGGGCCAAGGGATTCGGCCTGCATGTTGTGCCAAGCATGACACCGATGACCATGCACTGAGCATGGTCATTAGGGGAGGGATGATGAGCCAACACCCGACAAGTGAGGCTTGGCAAGGCCCGACGGACGAAGGTGTCGTGTGCCAAAACCCTAATTTTTTTTAAAAAATTTCCACCCATACCTGAACTAGCCAACCCAAACCAAGTCGAACCTACCCAAACCTGGGGAGATATTAGGCCATGGGCCCGTGCTGTGCCTAGCACAGCATGCCAGCCTAATTGAGCCCAAAAACCCTAGATCGGGCCAACACGTCCCAACCTAGTTTGACACCTCTTTCCACAACAAATTTATCTCTCAATTTCAAGCACTTTATCATTACCTTTTCATTCTTTTTAGGGGCTACATATACAAAACATTAATTATCATCGAGCATTTTCTAGTCCTTAATCAATGCTTCGTCTACAAATGCAAATAGAGGCTTGCATTCTTTACTGAGAAGATGAAGTAGAATTATCAAACAAAAAACAAGAGAGAAAACTAATCAACAAAATTACAAACCAATAAACTAATTAAATTATATAGTGTACTAGAAGAAGTAATTAGAAATAAATACAAAATTAAGAACTAGGATTCAATGAGAAATCGATTCATGCAGTATTTTCTAGAGATGGGTTCCCAGGTCCGAGTCCAACACCATGTTCTTTCCTTTAGTATCAAAGATCAAGACACACGTTGGAGCCTCCAAGCGTCTGACTTTGACCCCATTAGCTAACTCAATTTATAATTCCGAGATACCACACTTGTGTGTCCCATGTTTCCCTAATGAAGATGAATATTTATTCATCATATCCAACAACTTAAACCTAGCAAAATGAGATGATGTCATCAATTGAATAGATACATAAAATGATACACAACCCAATTATCTACTTTTTTTTAAACAATAATACTAACACATGAAAATAATAGACACCCAATGTAAGGAGAAATAAAGAGAGAAGCAGCAAAATCAAATGAGAATCAGTTGGGCGAACAAATGGAGCAAAATGGAAGAAAAAAAGGGAGCTTTGCCTGTCCATCATGCACCCTTGTTCTTGTAGTTGAGCAACCAAGACCAGCATCCACTACAAAATAACCTAAATAACTAGGAAAAAAAACCATAAGAAAAACAAAACAAAGGGAGATGACACAACGAGTGCACCTCTTGTGAATAACCATGCATGTGTCATTCCAAACGAGCACTTTTTGAAGGCAACACTATGACACCCCATCCAATTGGGTCCCATTCCATCCATCATATAATATAATGTGTAATAAAATAAAATTTTCTCAATGTACCCTACATTTTTTTTTCATTTTTTTTGCTCAGTGGAATTAAAATACATAGTCTATTATTCAAGTCACAACCAGCTTCTCTTCACATGTGTGATCTCGCATATGGATCTGTCATCTATCTTGGACCTATACCTTAAAGAGGTCTCGCAACAAAGTGAGCAAAGCTCAGTAGTAGTAAACTTCTACAAGGCTACTCCCTTTCTAATTGCATGTAAAACATCATGGATATATATCAATATCTACTCAAGTATAATATTTACATGAATGCAATTATGGATGAAATATTTATATGTCCATATTTCTGAGTCCCATCGACTCCCTCACACATGCTGAAGCCAAGTGTGACATATTATATATATATATATATATAGGTATATATCTATAAAAATATTTATTTTTTGAAATTATTCTAAAAAATATGGAACTCCTCCGAAAAACATATTGGACTTTTCTCCTAACAAAATATAATTTTCTTAGATTTACTCCGAGAAATATGGACCTCCTCTAAAAAACATATTAGCCATTTTCTGACAAAATATTTTTTTCCTTGGATATTTTCAAAAAATCACCATGTAATTTAGCTTAGACATTATCTCAATTTGAGCTTGCAAATTTATATTAGTCATGCTCGAGAAAAATACCACATAACTTAGTGTGGGCATTATCCCAATTTGATTTCACCAAATGCAATCCATATACCTATATATATATATATATATATATATATATATATATATATATATATATATATATATATATATAATGCACACACTCATTTATATGGAATGGTTCTGTGTATATGAAATATAATTATGTCATTTATGATTAAATTATATTTCAGACACAGCTATAACAATCCAAACTCAATTCACCTACACTAAATTTTACTAAATGAAATACAGAAACATTTTATCAATTTACCATTTTCAATGATATTTTTAATAATTCGAATTGAAATATAAAACATGATCATTTATGGCCTTTAAATAGAAAGAAATTCTGATAGGAGAAAACCACTATTTTCTATAAAATTTCTTGGAAACTTTATAAATTTGATATAAAACTAAAGATCTTATCGCGTAGAGCAATTTTAGTCTTTGGACTATTCTATTCCAAGTCCATAATAATCTGTTTCGATCAAAATAAAATCAATGGATTATTTATATTTTTTCCTTTGCACAGTGATATATATATATATATCTCTCTCCAAAAGTATATTACTATTTTTCTTTCCTCGTCAAACATCATCTCGTTTTCCAAGATTCTGACATTTATTTTATTTTATTTTATTTTATTAAAAAAATTATTATTATTATAATTTTTTTTAATTTTTTTACACATGACCGCACAAGGTGTAGCCACGTGATGATGTCGTGGTGCGGTCTTCTATTTCTATATTATTTTTATTTTTTAATTTATTTATTTATTCCAATAATTATTTAAATAAAAAAAAATTAAATTCTGACTTCCTCAAAATTTGATAAAATTTGTCACCGTAACTATATTTTATAAACTGAATTCAATAATTAAATCCATTTTATCATCAGTATTCTAAAATTTTTAGCTTATTTTTAATTGCAAAATTACTATTTTGCCCATTTTTTTCTAGAAACAAAATCATATTATTTATTTTTTCATTTTTTTGGGATTTCACAAGCACCGCGATCATTACACATATTAGATTCTAGCCCTATCGGTTCTTCCTAATCTACAACTCGTATCTCAAGCACTTCCTGCTCCATCATAAACATGTAGTGAGCAATTAATCTCCCTATCCCCCTCTCTCTCAATCATAAACAATCGAGATTAGCATCCATCAAGAGTTTTCATAGAGCAACAACAATAGAACAACACATCCTCCTCCACAAGTTCATGTGATAAAATAGAAAATAAAAAACTATGCTAGATATAAATAAATTAAATATAATATTTTTCATTACACACTTAACTTTTAACATTTACTGTAGTAGTCAAATAGTGATGGAACCACGAAAGAAGTGGCCACTTTCATAATAACTATATAGTTTTTACTCGCTTAATTCTGCATGGAAAATCACTCTCTTTTATACATATAAAAAAAGAACACAACGAACATAATCTACATGTTGCACACACTACACCATGGCTACATCAAAGATACACATAGTGCACGTCCAATACATGAAGAACACATGCACGTTCACTGCACCACGCACACACTATGCACTTCCAGGTAGTTATGCACCATGGTTGTGCATCCATGGCACAACATCTCATGGCATCATTTCCAGTTGGACCATGCATACACTAACACTAAGCCACATGCTAGAAAATAGTTAGAACATTCTTAACCATATTTCATTTCTTTCCTCCATTTGCAAAGTGCATATTTTTTTTGCCATTTATTCAAGAAGGATAATAGTAGTATCAAAGGTTTTGATTGTGATGGAGTTGAAGCAGCCTTTTTGTCTCCCACGATGGTTCAACTTTCCACAATCATATAATGAACATGGAAGTGAGACTGATTATCAAAAAATAAATCATTAGTAAAATACAATTAATGGGAACAAAGATAATTTTTAAAAGCAATAGTTGTTTATTTTATGAACATTATACAATTTTTTACTCATCACATATGCAATGGGATAAGAATAAATCAACATTCTATGAATATTATTCCTTTTAAGATGTGACATTAAAAAAAGAAGGGTCCATCCTCACTACTAGCTGCTACTTAAAAAAATAGGCTTTTACTAGTTAAATGAAATCACGAATATTTGGCTTACCAGCAAGAAATGCAGCAGCACATTTGCAATGTCTCTCATATCTTTATCAAGAAGAGTATTTCTTGTTTTTAAATCCTTGTGAATAATTGCACGAACATGGACCATATGAAGAAACTCAATCCTTGAAAAGGCAAATAATATAATTTCTCTAGTAGCATATGCTTGCAAAATAAATCAAACACTGATAAGAACTTTAAAAAACATCTTTTTGCAACATCTTCTACAATCTCGAGCTGCTTGATCCAATTAACACTTTCTCCATTTGTGAACTAGCCTATAAATATTACATGCATTAATGACTACCTCAGTTGATATCGATTGAATTTTATATAAGATTTAAGCTACCATAAATATGCTCCTTCAATGTTCCATTGTGCACGAACTCATTAATAAGCTTATTGCCTCCCTCTTGACAATATCCAATGAATTGCACTAAGTTTCTGTGTTGTATTCTTGAAAGTAAAGTCATCTATATTTAAATGGTCCAAACAACAATTAGTAGCTACAATTTTTATTAAGAAGAAAGAAGATATTTTTGCATTGTGAATTAATCTAGTAGTTGTCACAGATAAAAAAAATAAAATGCTTGATTATGTTTTTTTTTTGTTGAGATATATCTCTAGTTTGTATATAGTTTAGTCAATGAGCTACTCATAGTGTTCGGGGTGCTCCAATCTCATGGGTTATATTTAATCACGAATCATGGTTAATAAAGTCATGTTATTTTTTTTTACTTTCTAACGTGATATCATAGACCCTGACCATTAGAACTTTAAAAAAATAAAAAAAAAGAATAATTTTTCTTAGAGAAAGAAATAGTGAAATTTTGGTTAAGAAGAGTCATTGTTCAACTTATTGTTTGAACCATTAAAGAGCCTAAGGGTGAAAGTTATAAAAAACAAAAGAATTATCAAAGATATAAACTTATTCCATGGAAGATTTGCTGAGGAAAATGTTATGAAATTTGAGAGCAAGAACAATCATAATTCATATTCTATTTTTATCATTTATTATAAATTAAAGTCGAATGACACATAAACATTAAGCCTATGAACACATGAAATTTATCCATTATATACATGAAAATTAATAGAAATAGTTGATTAGTTTGCATAAAACATTTAAAACATTATCACGATGATTTCTCCATCAGTTGGATTGGGATAAGGATATTAGACTTATTCGTCTCCATGATGCACCATTCATGACCATCTAATCCAACATAAAATGTGCCTTTTCCAAATGGAACATGATGTCGAGCTCACTCCGTCGTCTGACCATTAAGAAATCACAAATCAAAAAAAACGTAGTTAAATTACTTCACGTGAAGAATTGAAAGATGAGGCAGATAAGTTCATCATGTTGTAGTTCAACCCTACCACATTCTCAAAATGATGATCCATTGTTTTGACCAAAAGATGTATGAATTCTAAAATTCCAAGCTCATTCTTCAACATGTATGATTCTAGTCACTCATATCATTGCTCATTTAATAGCCAATTAAATGAGCAACAAAGATCTAGGTTGAGAATTTTTAGCCTACTAAATCAATGTGAGCAACCAAACTCTCTAAGATATTAGTTTTACCTAACTTATTTTCCAATTAAAATAATAAATATTTTGGCTTAACCCAAAATATTATCTCTAACACAAGCACAATAAAGAGTCAAAACTTCCATCATTTGTAAACTCTTTTGAATCATACACCAGAAAATATATGATTTTATTTTAGTTAAATTGTTATAGAATAAATTAGTGTAGTGAATACACAAGCCTTGGTTAAAAGAAAAGTTTCCTAATGAAACTAATGAAGAAAAAATTGGTGCAGTGAATACACAAGCAATGATAATCATCTATTATAATTAGAAGCTAAACTTGCATTCAATCTATACACTCTTATTTTTAACAACAATTGTGTTAATCATCTATGTGTGAGTGTGTACTATTAAATTAATCATAAGAATTTAGCTTGGACAATTAATTTGGCTAACTCTTACTTACGTAGTTTTAATACATGATTAACACTAATGTTATTTATTTTGGCTTAAAAATCAGAAGGATTTACCTTAGTCTATCTGTGAGTGTGTGTATATGTTTGGTATATTCAATCTATACACACTCACACTTAGTAGTCTTCAATTTTTTTTCTACCATAATATCACAAAAATAGTTTTTAATTTACTTTTATTAGATATGAAAGCATGTCTTTGCAAGTTTCAAGTAAGTTTATTAAAAACTAGTTTAAATATCATTTTAAGTTGCTAGTAATAATATCTTTATGTAACACTCAAAAGAAATTCATTTCTAATTATTTCTAGATGACATTTTGCCAAATTTTAGCTTAACACAAAATATATTAAGTTTATCATCATTTTAAATTACCATCTTTTGACTTTTTATGAAATACTCATAACCTATTGACTATCGATTCATATGGATGCACATACAAAGTTAATAATAATTAAATTTTAATTATTAATGGATTTCACTTTTAGTTAATCATTTTAACTTTTGACTATAATCTAAATATCTAAATCAAATTTCTAATTTTAATGAATTTCGTCACACTTATACATGATATATTGTGGCTATAATCAGCATCATATATTTATAATTGTCATGAAGGCTAACTTTTAAATAATTTTTAATATTCAACTTAATTAAATCACTTAAAAGTTAGATCACTAATGAAAATAGATATGTTAAGGATCTATAAAAAAAATCAAACTATAAATATAAAATAGGCCTACTTAAATTTTGAGTTTCCAGTTACTTGACTTTTTTAGGATATTATAGTTAAGACTGCCAATAGTTGGGTATATCTAGTTTATTTGGTTTTAATTTTGGATTCATTTGTTTTAATTTAAAAATAGTAATATATAATTATTATTTGAATTCTATCTATTTTAATTTTTAGTTATTATAATTTTTTAGTTTTCTATTCTTTTTATAGTTGAGAAGCATGATAAACCAGAATATCATTATCAAATAATTATTCACAATCAATTTTAAATAAAACTATGTATAGAAACAAAGAAAATTCCTATTTTAATAATATTATTTGGGGCCAACGTCTATCAAATTGTGCAAGAAGAAAAAATAATAATGACATAAATTTTAAGAGGCAATCAAAACAAAAGCCATAAACATTGTGTTTTTATTCTTTTATTATAGAAGCAGAAAATAATAAGCATACTTTTTTTACAGGACAAAGATATGATAGAACTTGAATTTAAAAAATTATAGTACCTTACTCTTCAACTAGTCTTTTTATTCTTTTTATCATCCTATTTTACTATTAAAATAGGATGAATTTCTTTTAAAATTAAAAATTACAATACCTCCATTATTTTTTTACTAATTAAAAGTTATAGTACCTTGCTCTTCATTTTTTTATTTGAAATATATAAAACTATAAAAGATTAATCATTAAAAGAACAAAGTTTACACTACCCAATTATTGTTTCACTATTGGTGGAGAGTCAAAATTATATAAGTAATGTGAAAACATAAGAAATAAGAAGAAAACTTGGGGGAAAATGAAAAAAAGCATAAAAACTGATTAATCTTTATAAACTAGACTCCACCAGTGAAAATAAAATTGAGAGAAAGAGAGAGAAATGTAATTAGTATTCTGAAGGAGAAGAACATTGATAATTTTACCTGGTTATGAGAAGAGGTAGAATTGTAAATTGCTCTCGTTTTTCTTCTCCTCTCTTTGCAAAGATCAGAAATAAAGTTTTAGTGCTTGAATACCCTAGCATTTTTATATTTCAAGGAAACTAAAATTTAAAGAATGGTTATAAATATAAAAAAATAGACAAAAATAAAAAAGTAAAATAAAATTATAAAAATTTATTTATTTAAATTTAATATATGAAATAAATTTTTATTTAACCATAAATGAAATTATTTCATAAATAAATAAATTTAAGGTTAATAGTTTATGAAATTTTAATGGTTATTTTTTGTAATATTATTTATAAATTAATGAAATGAATTTCTGAAATAAAAAAATTTACTAATGATTATAAAAATGAAGAAAAAATAATAATAATACTAATAACCATGAAAACTAATAATTGATAATCAAATTTTTAAATTATTTGATTAATTAAAAACATATTATTTAATATAACTAAGAATAAATTATTTAAATGTATATCCATTCAAAATTTATAACATTTCATATTATTTATAATATATGAATAAATTTATAATATTATTTCTTAAATAAAAATAATAATATGATACTATAAAATAGTATTTCATATATATATATTTATATATATAATTGGTTATAAAATTTTTAGAATTCATATCATTTTTTATGAATATAATATGAAATATATTTAAAGGCATAAACCATATTATTTGATATAATTTATAATTTATAAAATTCCAAAAATTACTTAAAGTAAGATCATTAAAGTGAGAGAAAGAGATAGAGGGAGGAGAGAGAGAGAGAGAGAGACAAGAAGAAAGAGAGAGGGAGGGGAGAGAGAGACAAGAGGAGAGAGAGAGGCGAGAGGAGAGAGAGAGGGAGAGGGAGAGGGAGAGAGTGGGGGGAGATGGAGGAAGAGAGAGTGGGGAGAGAGGGGGGGAAAGAGGAGGTGGAGAGAGGGGGGGAAGAGAGGGGGGAGACAGAGGAAGAGAGAGGGAGGGAGGAGGGGGAGAGAGGGAGGGAGGAGGGGGAGAGAGAGGGAGAGAGAGGGAGAGAGAGGGAGGGAGAGAGGGAGAGGAAGGGGGAGAGAGAGAGGGAGAGATAGAGAGGGAGAGAGAGAGGGGGGAGGAAGAGAGAGGGAGAGAGAGATAGAGAGGGAGAGAGAGGGGGGAGAGAGAGAGAGGGACTGATAGAGAGAGAGAGAGATAGAAAACAAGAAAGAAAAGAGCAGAGAAAATAGGTAGAGAAAGAGAGAGAGTGGCATAGAAAGAGATAGAGGGAGAGAGTGTGACAAAGAAATAATGAGAGAGGGAGAGAGAGAGAGAGAGACAGAGAGTGTAATGTTAGTGTGAAGAATTACATAAATGAAAGTAAAAAATTTGCTTCTCTACAAACCTATCATATATTATATCTTTTGTCATACAGAGGCTCATACATAAGCCTAAGGCCAACGGGGTGGGATTAGGTTAGAGTAAGACCCTTATTTCAACAGCATGATATATATGACAAATGGACAATCTGAGGCTATGTGATTACATATTGTTGATATTATATCTTTTGCCTTTAAATTTCATTACTGCGACAAATTATTATTATCCCATTTATACTTGATAGATGGCACAAAACTTCACTATCAACATAAATAAGAATTGTGAAGATTATTTAAATCTAAAAAAATATCTCTAAAAACTCATAGAGAAAAACTTGGAAGACAAGCCATGAGCCAGGCTTGCGCATCAAAGATCGCACCCAGCCTCCCTGCAACCAGAAATTTCTCTCAGTCCCAAGGCTTATAAATGGGATGCTTTGCTCCACCACCCCCTGAAACACCATGCTCTCGTGCGGCTTTCTTAGAATATTTCTTCTCCTCTCCGTGTGCTTGCAATAATGATTTAGATCGCTTAGCTTCATTGTATCCATCCATCAACCTTGTAGCTTCTACTATCATATGGTTTCTTTCTTGGTTCAAAGCAAGCACCGTCGATTCGTTGTATGTGTCAATATAACTGTAGAATAGTTCATCATCATACACATCCATAGCTGGAAACATTTCAAATCGGAGGAACAAATTCATGCAATTCCAACAACTAGTGGTTCTTGCATATTGGTGAATCAAAAAATATCTCACCTTTTCTTTGCTCTTGTGGCTAGATCTTATGGGGTATCCATCCAACCACTAGCATTACCATGACCATCCTTGGAGCTTTTGGTGAAATTTGTAAACTAGGTCTAATGGAAGAATATACATAAGCTGGGCAAGATATGAATTTAGAAAAAACAAACACCAGAATCAAAAAACACAATCCTGCATTAAGATAATTGATGAACAATAGAAAGGATAGAAAGCATACCAAAAATCAATAAGAATCTCACGGCTGAAAAAAAATCTTTCATACTCTGATATTAGTATATGATGTATACATGTCAAAGAGAGAGGCGGAGGAGCTAGTTAGGGTGTCTTGCTCTCTGGACAACAAGATGAGTGTTTTTGCAATTTTAAAAAATAACAAAATATTTTAATTTTTCATTATCAAAACATTAATTAAACAATAAATATATAAAAAACATAAAGACTGATACTTTTTTAATTCTCAAAATATTATCAACAAGTATCGGTCAAATAATATGACTATCTATCTATATATATATATATATTTATCTAACTCTCTATATATCGAAATCTATCTATATATCTATTTATCTGTTTGTCTGTCTATCTATCCATCTATCAATCTTTCTATCTAATTGTCTATCAATTTGCTTATCAATTTGTTTTCAATCTATCTATCAAACAATCTATCAATCCTTCTATCAATCTGTCAATCCATTAATCAATCAATCTATCTATCTATCTATCTATTTGTCTAACTATCTTTCTATCTATTTATCTATCAATATGTCTATCTATCCATATATATATATATATATATATATATATATTTATATATATCTATATATCTATCTAACATTCTATCTATATGTCTATCAGTCTATCTATCTTTTTATATATCTATATGTCTACCACTTGTATATCTATCTGTCTATCTTGTTGTCTATCTATCTATCTATATATCATTCTATCTATTTGTCTATATATCTGTCTATATATCCATCTATCTATCTATTTATTATTCTATCTTTCTACCTACCTACCTATTTATCTATCTATCTATCTATCTATCTAACTATCTAATTATATATCTATCTGTGTATCTATTTGTCTGTTTGTTTAATAATCAATCAATCTATCTGTCTATCTTTATGTCTATCTATTTATCTATCTATCTATCTATCTATATATCGATCTATCTATATGTCTATATATCTTATATCTATCTATAAATCTGTTTATTAATCTTTCTATCAAACTGCCTCTAAATCTATCTATCAATTTGTCTATCAATCTTTTTATCAAATTGTCTATCAATCTATCTATCTAATTATCTTTCATTATGTATATCAATATGTCTATCAATCTATTTTTCTATTTGTCAATCTATCTATCTATCTATATATAAATCTATTTATCTATTTGTTTATTAATCTGTCAATCAATTTTTCTATTAAACTATCAATTTATATGTTTATTTGTCTTACTTTTATCACTCTATCTATCTTTATATTCGTTTGTTTGTATATCAGTCTATATAAATATATGTTTGTTTATCTATTTGTTTGTCTCTTGATCTATCTACTTGCCTGACTATCTGCCTACCTAGCTACCTACCATTATATCTATCAATATGTCTATCTATGTGTCTATGTATCTATTTGTCCAACTATCTGTCTATCTATCTGATTGTTTATCTATCTATCTATCTATCTATCTGGCTATCTATCTACTTATCTATATATCTGTCTATTTATCTATCTATATAACTATCTATATATCTATCTGTCAATCTATCTATGTATCTCTATATCTTTTTTTCTGGTTTTCATCCTATCTATCTATCTTTATATCTTTCTATCTAACTATCAATCAATCAATCTATCAATCTATTTATCTAATAATCTATCTATATATTTATATATCTATATGTCTATTAATTTGTCTATCTATCTACCTATCTATTTGTCTATCTATCTATTTATCTATCCATCAATCTATTAATCTATTTTTCAATCTAACTATAAAACTATCATTCTATCTTTCAATTTATAAATCATTGTCTATCAATCTAACTATTAAACTATCTATATATATGTGTGTGTTTATATATCTGTCTGTTTTCCTATCTATCTATAAATTTGTCTTTCTTTTTCTCTACCTATCTACTTGTCTATCTATTTTTCTATCTATCTATTTGTCTATCTATTTGTATATCTATATGTCTATCTATTTGACTTTATACTTTTATATCTTTCTATTTATCTATCTATCTTTCTATCTATCTTTCTATCTATCTTTCTATCTATCTATGGATCTATCTAATTGTAATCTATTTTTCTATCTATCCATTTGTCAATCTATTTGTCTATCTATCTATCTATATATAAGTCTATCTATTTGTCTATATATTTATATATCTTTATTTCTACCTATTAATCATTATATCTATCAATCTTTCTGTATATCTATCTTTTTATCTATTTGTCTATCTATTATCTATCTATCAATCTATCTATATGTCTGTCAGCCTATCTATCTATCTATCTATCTTCTATCTGTCTATCTATCTATTTTTCTTTTTGTGTATCTATCTATCTAACTATCTATATGTCTATATATTTTTCTATCTATCTATTCCTCTAAAAATTAGAAAATCTATTTTTCTATCTATCTATCTATCTATCTGTCTGTCTCTCTATATGTCTATGTATTAATCTATCAATATATATATATATATATATATATTATTAAGTCTATCAATTATCTATTAATCAACCTATCTATTAGTCTATCAATCTGTTTATATATTAGTCTATAAATCTATCTATCAATCTATCTTTGAATCTATTTATCAATCTATATATTAAATTGCGTAATAGTCTGTATTTTAGTCTATCTATCAGTCTATCTATCTATCTATAGATTAATGAAATGATAAATCTATTTATATTTATGTATATCTATCTATTTATCTTTCTGCCTATCTATGTGGTTGTCTATCTATCAATCTATTTATATGTCTATTTGTATGTCTATCAAATTAAATTTTGATCTATATATCTATATATATATATATATACACACACATATCTATGTGTCTATCTATATGTCTATCTATCTCTCTATGCATCTATCTATCTATTTATATATCTATCTATGTGTCTATCTATTTGTCTAATAATCTATTCATCTATCTTTCTGTTTGTCTGTCTATCTCTATATTTGTCTATCTATTAGTCTAATAATTTTTTTATCTTTATATCTATCTCTCAATCAGTATTTCAATCAATCTATCTATCTATCTATGTATCTAAAAGTCTATCAATTTGTATATCTATCTTTATTTCAATCTATCTATCAATCTATATATCAATCTATCTATCAATCTCTATATCAATTTGTCTATTAATCTATATATCTTTTGTCTATTAATTTATCTAATAATCTAACTATCTATCAGTCAATATATCTTATTATCAAGTTGTCTATCATCTATCTACAATCTATTACCTATCAATATGCTTATCTATCTATCTATCTATCTATCTATCTCTGTATATATTTATCAATAAATCAATCAATATGTCTAGTTTTCTAATTATCTATATGTTTATTTACTTTTTTTCTATCTACCTATCTATCTATCTATCTAAGTATCTATCTATCTGTGTATATATCTATCTGTCTATCTATCTATCTATATGCTTATCTATCTATCTATCTATCTATTTGTCTAATAATCTGTTTGTCTATCTATCTATTTTTCTATCTATATGTCTATCTATTTATCTACCTACCTTTTTGTCTTTCTATGTATTTATCTATCAATCTATCTATATATCTGTCAATCTATCTATCTAGGCATCTATATAACTATCTATCTGTGTATCAATCTGTGTATCATTCTATCTATCATTCTATCTATAAATCTATCTATAAATCAATCTATTTATTAATATGCCTATCAATCTATGTATCATTTTATGTATCAATCTATCTATATATCTATCTATCTATTTTTCTATCTATCTTTCTATCTATCTATCTATCTATCCATCTATTTGTTTATCTATCTTTCTATCTATTTGTCCATCAACCAATCTATTTTTCTATCTATTTGTCTATCTATATATCTGTCAATCTATTTGTCTAACAATATTTATATCTATCTATATCTATTAATCTATCTATAAATTTGTCAATCAAACTATCTGTCTATATATCTATCTATCTAACTGCCTGTCTCTGTGTTTGTTTATTTTTTATTTTGTCTGTCTGTTTATTTGTCTGTCTAAAAACTATTTATCAATCTATCTATAAGTCTATTGTCTATTTAATAGTCTGTCTATCTATCTGTCTATTTTACTATCTATCTATCAATCATTCAATCAACTTATCTATCTATCTATCTATCTATATTATTTTTTTTCTGTCTATGTATCTATCTATATGTATGTTTATCTATCAATATATCGATACAAATATCTTTCTATCTATCCATCTATTTATCAATTTTTCTATGAATCTATCTAATAATATATCTATTAATCTTTCTATCTATTTATCTATCAAACTATCTTTCTATCTTTCTCTCTATATATCTATCTATCTATATGTTTATCTATCTTTTATCTATCTCTCTATCTATATATTTGTCTAATAATTTATCAAACTATGTGTTTATCTATCTACCTATCTATTTGTCGATCTATCTGTCAATGTATCTGTCCATATATATATATCAATCTATTATTTTGTTTATCTACCTATCAATCTATAACTCTATCGATTAATATCTCTATCAATTTGTCTATATATATGTCTATCAATCGGTCTATCAATAAGTCTATCAATATGTCTGTTAATTAGTCTACCAATCTATATATAAATATGTCTATCAAACTACCTATCTATCTATTTATCTAACTAACTGCATATCTATGTGTCTATTTGTTTTATATTCTGTCTATCTATCTATCTATTTAAAAACTATTTATCATTCTGTGTATAAGACTATGAGTCTATCTAATAGTCTGTCTATCTATCTATCTATTTTATTATCTATCTATCTATCTATCTATCTATCTATCTATTTATCATTCAATCAACCTATCTATCTATTTATCTAACTTTTTGTCTATCTATGTATCTATATGTGTGTTAATCTATCAATATATCGATACGGCTATCTTTCTATCTATCAATCTATTTATCAGTTTGTCTATGAATCTATCTAATAAAATATCTATGAATCTGTATATCTATTTGTCTATTAAACTATCCATCTATCTACCATTCAAACTATCTATCTAACTATCAATATGTTTATCTATCTTCATATTTATCTATCTATCTATCTATTTGTCTAATAATATATCGAACTATCTATTTATCTATCTACCTATCTATCTGTTGATCTATATGCCAATCTATCTATCCATCTAACAATCTATTATTTTGTTTATCTATCTAAAAATATATCACACTATCTATTAATATCTCTAGAAATTTGTATATCTAATTGTCTATCAACCTGTCTATCAATAAGTCTATAAATATGTCTATTAATCAGTCTATCAATCTATCTATAAATATTTCTATCAAACTATCTATCAATCTATTTATCAAAATATTTTATCAATCAATCAATCTGTATGTTTATCTATCTATCTTTTAATTTATCTATCAATCTGTCTATCTATCTATCTTTTAATTTATCTATCAATCTGTCTATCAATCTATCTATTTATCTATGTATATATCTATATATCTATCTATCAATCTATTGATCTATCTATCTATCTATATATTTATCTACCTATCTATCTATTTATGTATTTATCTTTTTATCTATATGTCTATCTATCTATCTACATATCTGTCTGTTTGTCTATCTATCATCTATCAATCTATCTATCAAATAGTTTATCATTCTCTATATCAATCTATATATCAAATTTTCTATCAATCTATCTATTAATTTGTCTATCAATCTGTCTATATATATATACATATATGTTTTTGTATAAATCAATCAATCAAATTATCTTTCTATCTATCTATCCTTCTTTATGTGTTTCAATCTATGTTTTTGTATCTCTATCTTTCATTCTATATGTATATCTTTCTGTATATCTATTCGTCTGTCTATTTGTCTATTTGTTTATCTATTTTTCATTATTCTTTCTATCAATCTATCAATTTTTCTTTTTGACTATCTATCTATTCATCTATCTATCTTATATATATATATATATATATATACATCTTACTTTTTTATTTGTCTATAATATGTATATCTATCAATTGAATAATAAATCTATATATCTGCTTATCTTTTTATAAATCTATAAATCTATTTGTGTGTGTGTGTGTATCTATATATCTATCTTTTTATCTATATATATATATATATATATATATATATCTATATATCTATATATAGATATATATACATCTTACTTTTTTATTCGTGTATAATATGTATATCTATCAATTGAATAATCAATCTATATATCTGCTTATCTTTTTATAAATCTATAAATCTATTTGTGTGTGTATGTGTGTATCTATATATCTATCTTTTTATCTATATATATATATATATATATATCTCTATATATATATATACATCTTACTTTTTTATTTGTCTATAATATGTATATCTATCAATTGAATAATCAATCTATATATCTGCTTATCTTTTTATAAATCTATAAATCTATTTGTGTGTGTGTGTGTGTGTGTGTATCTATATATCTATCTTTTTATCTATCTATCTATCTATCTATCTGTTTCTCTGGCTATCTATTTGTTTGTCTATCTAAAAATAAATCTAGCTGTTTATCTACCTATCTATCTGACTATCTATCAATCAAAATATTTGTTTATCCATAAATCTTTCTATCTATCTATCAATCAATCTATCAATCAATCTATCAAATTGTCTATCAATCTATTTATTAATCTGACTATCAATCTATATATATATATATATATATATATATATATATCTATATCTATATCTATATCTATATATCTATATATCTATCTATCAATCAATTTGTCTATCTATATATCTATATATATGTCTTTCTTTTTATGTGTGTATCTTTCTTTCTATATCGCAATCTATCAGTCTATATATAGATATTTAACTGTCTATAAATATATATTTATATGTTTATCTATCTGTCTGTTTGTTTATCTTTCTATCAATCTTTTTTTCTATATATCCGTCTATCTTTCTTTCAGAATACCTTTATATTTATCAATCTATCTAACTATATTTCAATATATCTATCAATCATTCTATTTTTCTATCTATATGTGTATCTATCAATTTTATAATCAATATATAATCAACCTATCTTTCTAGAGATAGATAGATATATTGATAAATAGATAGATAAATAAATTGATAGATAGATATTTATTTGTTTGTCTATAAATCAATTTGTCTATTTTTGTGTCTATCTATTTATCTATCTATCTAAATATCTATCTATCTGTCTATTTGTTTATCTGTTTGTATATCTAAAAATATATTTATCTATATATCTAACTTTCTATCTAAATTTCTATCTATCTATCTAACTATCTGTCTGTATATCTATCAATATATCTAATTGTTTATTTGTCTATTTGTTCAACTATTTATCTATCTATCTGTCTATATGTCTATGTGTCTGTTTTCCAATTTATATGTCTATTTATCTGTCTATCTATTTATCTATCTATTTGTAAATCTATTAATCTACCAATCCATCTATCTAACATTTTTTCTTTCTATCAGTCTATCAATATATCTACCTATTATTATGTATATCTATTTGTCTATCTATTTCTATATCTATGTATTTTTCTATCTATCTATCTATCCATTTGTATATCTATTTGTTTATATATTTGTCTATCTATCAATCATTCAATCTATCATTTTGTATATCTATCTATCTATATATCTATATGTATATCTATTTATCTTTATATATTTCTATCTATCTATCTATATATCTATCTATCTTTCTTTCTATTTGTTTATCTATCTATCTATTTATCTATCTATCTCTATATCTATCTATCTATTTATCTATCTGTCTGTCTATATGTCTATTGATCTGTCTATCTATTTATCTATCTATCTATCTATCTATCTGCCATTCTATCTGTCAATATCTTTGTCTATCTATTTTTTTATCTATTTATCTATCTATGTGTGTATCTATCAATCTATCAGTCTATCTTTCTATCTATCTATTTATATATTTGTTTATTTATATGTCTATATATCTGCTATATATCTTTATTTCTATCTATCTTTCTATTTGTCTATCTATATGTCTATATATCTGTCAATCAATCTATCTATATATCTATCTATCGGTATGTATTCATATCTATATTATAATATATCGATCTATCTATATATTTATATGTATATCTTTTTGTCTATATATCTTTTTATATATTTGTTTATCGATCAATCTATCTATAAATCTATAAATCTATCTATCTGTTTATCAATCAATCAACCAATCTATTTATAAATATATCTATATATCTATCAACCTATCTATTAATCTCTCTATCAATCTAGCTATCAAACTATCTATCAAATTGTATATTAATCTCTCTATCTATCTATCTATATGTTTGCCTATCTATTTATCTATCTATTGTTTATATAGCTATCTACCTATCTATTTATTTCTCAATATAACTATCTATATATCCATCTATCTTTCTATCTATCTACCTATGTATCTGTCTATCTATCTAACTTTCTATCTAACTTTCAATCAGTCTATATATCTATTTATCTAATTATCTATCTATCTATCTATGTGTCTATCTATCTGTCTATCT
>JAREIK010000432.1:147462-177709 GCA_029783825.1 Sapria himalayana
CTCCATGATCTGCTAAGAAAACCAAGAAAGCAAATATACATTCTTCTAACACCTTCCTTTGCTTAACTTCTGGAATTCATTGCCGTATCCCAGCAACTTTGCGCTCCATTTTTCTCCCATAGCCGCTTCATTTCTGAACCCTCGTTGAACCTTAGCAAATCTGAAATTTGTTTTCTTAATGACAGCAAGACCTATTCTATACCCCAACGTCTAATGTTCTAGCATCCTAACTACTTAATTAACACATGACTTTGCAACATTGTTCTCATAAGCATAAATAAAGCTTTAAACATACAATAAACAAAGAAATCACTCTATCTATCTTTATATCTATCTATCTATATTATTCTATATGTTTATCTATCTATCTATCTATCTACCTGTCTAATTATCTATCTATATGTGTAATATTCTATTTATCTTTCTGTCTATATTTCTATGCATCTATCTATGATATATCCATCTATATATCTATATCTATATCTATCTATCTATCTATCTATCTATCTTCCTATATATGTATCAATCTCTTTATTTATCTAACTGTCTATCTATTTGTGAATATATCTATTTATTTATCTCCATATCTACTTATTAATCTATCTATTTATCTATCTATCTATCTATCTATCTCTAACTATCTATATATCTCTTTCTCTGACTATCTATCTATCAATCTATCTATCTCTCATTCTATCTATCTATCTATCTATATGTATGTCTGTCTGTTTGTATGTCTATCTATCTATCTATCTATCTATCTATCTATCTTTCTCTCTATTTATCTATCTATTTATCGATTTATCTATAAATCTGTCCATCTATCTTTCTATTTGTTTATCTATATATGTTTGTATCTATCTATCTATATACTTATCTTCATATCTGCTAATCAAAATATTTTCCTATCTATCTATGTGACTATTTGTTTATCTATCTCTCTATCAAATTGAATATTTTTTTATCTACCATCTATCTATTTGTCTATTTGTCTATTTATTTATTTATCTATTTATCTATTAGTCTATCTTTATATCTATGTGTGTGTGTGTGTGTATCTATCTATCTATCTATCTATATATCTAATATATCTATCGATATATCTATATATCTATCGATATATCTATATATCTATCTACCTATCTATCTAACTTTATATATCTATCTTTCTATCTTTCTATCAATCTATTTGTTTATCTTTATATCTCACTATATTTCTATTTTCTTGTTTGACATTCAACATATATGTCTAATTATCTATCTATCTGTCTCTCTTTTTATCTATCTATCTTTATATATTTACATGTCTATCTATCTATCTACCTATATTTCTGTATGTCTATATATCTATCTATCTATCTATCAATCTGCCGATCTATCTATTTGTCTATTTGTCATATATGTTCCTATTTATCTTTTTGTTTACTTGGTTATCTGCCAATCTAATTATTTGTTATTTTTCTATCTTTCTAATTGTTTTTTTCTATCATTCTATTTATCTTTTTGTCTATCTATCTATATATATTTCTATGATATGTCAATCTATCTTTCTCTTTCTCTCTATTCATCTATTAGACTATTTGTATATCTATCTTTTTGTCTACAAGGCTATCTATTTATCTTTAAATCTTTATATATATATATATATATATATGTATGTATCTATCTGCCTATCTTTAACTATATGTTTATCTTTCTATTTATCTATCTATCTCTCTATCTATCTTTCAATTTATCTTTCAACCTACCTTTTAGTATATAAGTATATTAGTCAATGTGTCTATCTATCTATCTATCTATATTTCGATGAATCTATCATTATGTCTAACTATTTATATGTCTAAGTGTCTATCTGTATACATATCTATCTATCAATCTATATGTCAATTTGTTTATCTATCTCTCTATTTATTTGTCTATCTATCTATCTATCTATTGGTCTATTTGACTATCTATCTATCTATATGTCGATCTGTTTATCTATCTATATGTCTATATACATATCCATCCAACCATCTATCTGTCTGTCTATCTATCTATCTATCTATCAACATATCTTTCTATCTGCATATCTATCTATCTAACTATTTGTCCATCAGTCTATCTGACTATTTGTATATCTTTCTAAATATCTATCTATCTTTCTATTTGTCTATTTATCTATCAATCTATGTATTTATCTTTTTATATATTTAATTATGTAAGTATCTATTTATATATATATATATATCTATCTGTCTATTTATCTATATGTCTAACTATCTAACTATATATTTTTCTATTAGTCTATTAGTCTATATATCTATCTAACTATCTATATATGTTTTTAATGGTCTATCTTTCTATTTTTCTAAGTATCTATTTGTATATATTTCTATCTATCTTTATATCTATCTATCATCAATCTTTCTGTCTATAAATCTATATTTCTATCTATCTATATATCTATTTATCTATATATCTGTCTAACTATATATCTATTCATCTGTCTATCTATCCATCTGTCTGTTTGTCTATACGACTATCTTTCTATTTCTTTAATATGCCTTTTAGTTTACCATTCTATATTTCTAGGTGTTTATCTATCTATCTATCAATTTATCTAATTGTCTATATGTCTATCTATCTATGTCTAGCTATCTATCTGCTTATCTATCTATAATTTTATAAAACTATCTGTTAATATGTTAATCTATCTATTTTTCTATCCATCTCTATATCAATATTTCTATTTTTATTTTATCTATCAATCTAACTATTTATATGTCTATATAGCTATTTGTTTATATGTATATATGTCTATCTTTCAATCAATGTAACTGTCTAACTATCTATATTTCTATCTATATATCTATCCGTCTAACTATCTAACTATCTTTCCGTCTTTCAAGCAATTAGTCAATATGACTATTTATCTATATATATATATATATATATATATATATATATATATATATATATATATCATCTATCAATATGTATATCTATCTATTTGAAAGTCTCTATTTATCTATCTATGTATCAATCTATATCTCTATCTATATATCTATAAATGTGTCAATCGATCTATCTATCTATTTATCTATTTGTCTGTCTATCTGTCTATCTATCTATAAATTTATCTGTGTATCTATCTATTTGTCAATCTATCAATCTGTCTATTTATCCTTTTGTAATTCTATATTTCTATCAATCTATATATCTATCTATCTATCTATTTATCTTTCTATCTATCTATTAGTCTATAAGTCTATGTGACTAACCATCTATCTATCTATCTATTTGTTTATCTATCTATTTGTCTAACTATATATATATATATATCCATCTTAATATCTGTATATTTGTGCATCAATTTATCTTTTTAACTATATTTTTGTTTATATGTCTAACTTTCTATTTGTCTATGTCTATCTATGTATCTATTTGTCTATTTATTAATCTATCAATTTATCAATTTTTTTATCTATTTATCTTTCTATTATCTAATTAACTAACAAACAAATAATATATCTATCTATCTGTCTATTTGTCTATCTCTTTAACTATTTTACTAACTTTATATCTATTAGTCTATCAGTATATCTATCTATCTATCTATATCTCTTTATCTATCTATCTATCTGTATATCTACTTATTTATTTCTATCTATCTATTAATTTTTTTATCTATTTATATCTTTTTCTATATATCTATTAATCTATCTATTAGTCTATCTACCTTTCTGTATATCTATAAATCTCTCTATCTCTCTATTTAGCTGTCTATTTATATATCTATATATCTATCTATATATCTATCTATCTAACTATTGGCCTATCTATCTATTTATCAATTTATCAATCTATCTATATGTCTATTTTTCTATCTGTTTATCAATCTAATTGTATAACTGTCTAATTGCCTATCTATCTATATATCTATCTCTCTATATATAAAATTATCTATATGCCTATTAGTCAATTAGTCTAATCATCTATTAATTTATCTGTCATTCTATTTATATTTATTTGTGTGTATGTGTCTATCTATCTATCTGTCTAAATGTCTATCTATCTATTTATCTATCTTATATTTATTTATTTGTCTATCTATCTATCTATCTATGTATCATATTGGTTATCTATCTATCTCTTTTTTATCTGTATATGTTTCTATGTGTTTATCTATCTATCTATCTATTTATCTATCTATCTGTTTGTCTATCTATTTATTTATCTATCTATATGTAATTTTATGTATCTAACTATCTATATATATGCCGATCTTTCTATAGGTCAATTTGTATATCTATATATCTATCTCTATATTTATCTTTCTATTTGTTTATCTGTATATGTATCAATCAATCTATCTAGCTATCAATATTTCTCTCTATATGTCTATCTATCTATATGTCTATATATCAATCTATTATCTATTTATCTATCTATCCATCTATTTGATTATATATCTATCTATCTATCTATTTGTCCATCTATCTAAATATTTTTTTGTATATCTATTTATCTTTCTATTTGTACATATAACTATATATCTATATATACATCTACCTATTTTATTATTTGGTTATCTATCTATCTATATTTTTATCTGCCTATCTATCTGTCTATATGTCTATCTATCTATCTATATGTCTATCTACATATCTTTTTATCAATCAATCTATCTATATTTATATATATTTATCTGTCAATATATATATCTATCTATTAGTATATATTTCTATGTTTTAATCTATATATCTATGTAACTATCTATCTTTCAATCAATCTATCTAATTGTATAACTATCTTTCTATCTATCAGTCTATCATTCAATAAATCAATAAATCAATCAATCTATCTATCTATTTGTCTGTCTGTCTAATTATCTATTTGTATATCAATATATGTATTTATATGTATAACAAACCAAATATCTATTAGTTTATAAGTCTATAAGTATATCAGTATATTAGTCTATATATCTATCATTCTAGGTATATATTTTTCTATCTATCTTTTAATTATCTTTCTCTCTATTTTCCTATTTGTGTATCAAATTATCTATCTTTTTAACTATTTGTCCAGCATTCAATCTAACTATTTGTCTATCTTTCTATATGACTATCTTTCTTTCTTTCTATATGTCTATTTGACAATCTATCTATCTATTTATCTATCTATCTTTCTAATTGTCTATCTAACTAAGTATCTATCTATATGTCTATCTATCTATCTATCGGTCTTAATATCTGACTATTAATTTTTCTATCAATCTATTAGCCAATGTATCTATCTGGCTATCTAAATATGTGTTTATGAGTCTATCTTCGTGTTTATCAATTTATTTTTTTAACTATCTCTCTATCTATCTTTTTATCTATCTATTTATCCATCTATCTTACTATCTATCTATATATCTATTTATCTATTTATCTATGAAATTATCTATTAATCTATCTACCTATTTGTCTATATATATATATTTGTCTAAATGTCTATCTGCCTATCTTTATATCTATCAATCAATGTAACTATCTAACTATCTAACTTTCTATCTATCTATCCATCTAAAAATCTATATATTTGCAAATCTATCTATATATCAATCTGTCTATCTCTCTATCTACTTTCTATCTTTCCATGTCTTTTAGTCTATCAGTCTATAACTCTGTGTCTATCCATATATATCTCTATCTATCTATATATATGTCTATCTCTCTATTTGTCTAATAATCTATATGTATATCTCTTTATCTATATATCTGTCTATCTATTTATCTTTCTATCAATATATCTAGCTATATGTCTAACTTTCTATTTGTCTATTTGTCAATCTATCTATGTCTCTTTTTGTCTATCTAACAATTTGTGAACCTGTCAAACTATGTATCTATTTATTTTTCAATTTGTCTAATTCACTAACTAACAATCTATTTGTCTATCTATCTATCTATTTATTTCTCTATTTGCTTAGATTATTTACCTATCTTTCTATCAATTAGTCTACTAGTCAATCTTCTCTCTATCTTTTTATCTGTCCATGTGTATGTCTATCCAACTATTTATTTGTCAATCTATCTATTTGTTTATCTATATATATATATATCTATCTGTCTGTTTGTCAATCTATCTAAGTATTTATCTATCTATTTGTATGTCTGTCTATCAATTTATATATCTGTCTATCTTTATATCTCTCTATCAATTAATTTATCAATCAATCAATCAATCAAACTATATATCTGTCTATCGGTCTATGTATCTTTCTATTTGTCTATCTTTCAATCTATGTATATATCAATTTATCAATATATTAATATGTCTATATGTTTATCAATCTATCTATATAATTTTATTACTATATTAAAGTATGTCTATGCATTTATATATCACTCTATAGATAAAACTATCTAACTGCCTATTAGTCTATTAGTCTAATTGTCTATCAGTCAACCTATTTATGTCGCTATGTTTCTATGTGCCTATCTATTAATCTGTCTAATTGTCTATCTGTTTATCTTATGTTTATCTATCTATCTATCTATCATTATATCTCATTTGTTAATCTATCTATCTATCTATCCATCTATCTGTCTATCTATCTTTCTATCTCTTTGTCTATCTATCATTCTATCGATCTATCAATCAATATTTTTTTCTATCTATCTATATGTCAGTGCATATATGTGTCTATATGTCTAACTTTCTATTTGTCTATTTATTTATTTATTTATGAATATATTTGTCTATCTATCAATCTATCAATCTATCTATATGTTTATCGTTGTATCTGTCTAATTCATTAACTTACTAACAATCAATCTATAGGTCAATCTATCTATGTCTATCTATCGAGATATTTAACTTTCATTATGTTTGTTAGTCTATCAATCAATCTGTCTATCTTTCTCTCTATCTATATATTTGTATGTATATCTACTTATTTATTTATCTATCTGTTAATCTATCTTTCTGTCTATATATCTATATGTCTATCTATCTATTTTTCAATCAATCAATCTGTCTATCTATCTATTTATCTATCTATCTATATATCTATTTATCTTTCAATCTATCTATTTGTCTATATATCTATTTGTCGATCTATCTATCTGTCTATCTATGTGTTTATATGCCTAACTATCAATCTATCAATCTATTTTTATGTCTATATGTCTATTGGTCTATTATTCTAATTGTCTAACTCACTATTTGTTAATCTATTTATTTTTTATCTATCTATCTATAAAACTATTTAATTGCCTATTAGTCTAGCACTTTAATTGTCTATCTATCTATCTATCTATCTATCTATTTATGTCTCTATGTGTCTATGTCTTTATCTATATAACTATCTATTTATTTATTTGTCTATCTATCTATCATATGTTTGTTTTTCTCTCTATCTATTAATCTGTGTATGTTTCTTTTTGTCTATAGGTATCTTTTTCTATTTCTCTAGGTTTCAATGTGCTTATCTATCTTTCTATCATTTTTATCTATCAGGCTATCTATCTATCGATCTATCTATCTATTGGTCAATCTATCTATATGTCAATCTATTTGTCTGCCTATTTGTTTATTAATCTATTTGTATATTTATCTATATATATATATATATATATATATATATATATATATATATATATATATATATATCTGTCATTCTATCTCTCTATCTATCTATGTATCTTTCTATCTATCTATTTATCTATCTTTATGTCTATCTATCTATATGTAAATCTGTTTATCTTTCTATGATTTGTTTATCTATCTAGCCCCATATCTATATATCTATTTATATATCTATCTAAATATTTAGTTGTCTATCTATTTATCAATGTATTTCTATTTATATCTATATATCTATATATCTATATATCTATCTTTATATCTGTGTATATTCATTTCTAGCTATCATTCTATCTATCTATATGTCTATCGGAGTATATATTAATTAATATATTTGACTATATATATATATATATATATATGTTTATATGTCAATCAACCAATCTATCTATCTATATATTTTTCTATTTGTCTATATGTCTATCTACCTATATGTCTATTAGTATATCTATCTATTTGGTAATCTATCTATATAATTATCAATATATATATATATATATATATATATATATATCTATCTATCTATCAATCTATATGTATGTATATTTCAATAATCTAACTATCTATCGATCAATATTGCTACTAGTCTGTCCATCTGCATATTTGTATACATATTTATCTATCTATATATTTAACTATCTTTGCATCTAGTTATTTATCAGACTATTTATCTAAGTTTCAATCTATCAAACTGTCTATCTATATATTTGTATACTTGCATATCTATATTTTAATCTTTCTATCTATATTTTTATCTATCTATCTATTTATCTGTCTGTGTCTTTCTATCTATCTATTTGTTGATCTATTTATCTATCTATTTTTATCACTAATTTTCAAGCTATCTATTTATAAATCAATATATCTATCTAACTATCTTTATCTATCTTTCTATCTTTGTATCTCTATATCTCTCTTACTATCTATTTGTTCATCCATACATATGTCTATATTTATATCCATATATCTTTTTATCTATCTATTTAATATGTATCTATCTATCTATTTATCTATCTGTCTGTCTTTCTATCACTCTATCTATCTATCTATCAATCTGTCTATCTATCTATCTATCTATCTATTTATATATCAATATTTCTATATAACTAGTTGTCTATCTATCTATTTATATATTTATCTATTTCAATATGTATCTATTTATTTATTTATCTATTTATATATCAATCAATTAATCTATCTATCTATATGACTATCTGTCATTGTGTCTATCTATCTATTTATCTAATTATCTATTTGTTTATTAATCTATAAGTGTATTTGTCAAATTGTGAATCTATCTATCAATCTTGTATCTTTATTTCTATGTGTCTATATATCAATCAATCAATCTATATATGTATATATTTCTCTTTGTGTCTACATAACTATCTATCTATTAACAATATATCTATATTTTTCTAACTCTCTGTCTTTTTATTTGTCTAACTATCAATCTATCAATCTATCTCTCTAGCTATCTATTAGTCTATTAGTCTATCTGTTTATATGTCTATTTGTCTATCTTTATTTCTATTTCTCTATTTGTCTATCTATCTATCTATCTATCTAGCTATCTTTCTATCTATCTGACTATCTGTGTGTGTGTGTGTGTGTATATATATATATATATATATATATATATATCTATCTATCTATTTATGAATCGGTTTATATATCTAACCTTTTTTTGTTTTTTTATGTAAATGTCTATATGTCTATCTATCTATCAAAATTAGTATCTATTTATTTATCGATCTATCTATCTATCTAACAAACTATATAACTATATTTCTTTCTATCGCACTAATATTAAAAATATGTATCTCTCTATTTATATATCCAACTTTCTATTTATTAATCTCTATTTCTATATGTCTATCTATCTTTTATTCTACCTATCTATCTATATAGCAAACTATATGTCTATCTATATAGCATACTATCTGTCTATCTATCTATCTACCTATCTATATATCTATCTATCTATCTATCTGCTTATCTTAATATCTCTCTCTCTATCTTTCTATCTATTTGTCTTTCAATTTATCTATATATCTATTTGTGATTCTACCAATCTATATATCTATCTTTCTGTCTATCTATCTTTTTATATGTCTATCTTCCTATTTATTTATGTATCTATCTATCTATATATCTATATGACTATTTATATATATGTCTATCTAATGATTTATTTGTCTATCTATTTATGTGTTTATTTATCTATTTGTATATTTGGCTATCTGTATATATCTTTATTTGTATATATATTAAAGCATATATCTATTTATCTCACTATTTATAAATAGATTTATCTATTACTATATATATATATATATATATATATATATATATATATATATAGTTGTTTATTTGTTTAACCATCTATCTTAGTATTTCTCTATTAGTGTATATTTTTATATCGTTATCTATCTATTTATCTATCCATCTATCTATGTTTCTCTATCTCTATATCAATCTATCTATTTTTCTATCTATGTATCTATTTATCTATTTATCAATCAATTTGTTTATGTATCTATTTATCTATGTATCTATTTATTTGTCTTCCATTCTAACTATATCTCTATTTGTCTATATGGCTATTTGTCAATTTTAAATTTCTATCTATCTATTATTTCTCAATCTTTCAATTAATTTTCTATATATCTTTCTATCAAACTATCTATCAATCCGCCTATATGTATATCTATTTTCTATCTATCTGTTTGTCTATAAATCTTGCTATCTATCTATCTTTATATCTATTTTTCTATCAGTTAAACTATCTATCTGTCTATGATTCTATCTATCTATTTATCTATCTATCTATCTGCCTAACTTTCTATATTTCTATCTACCTATCTATCTATGAATCTCTCTATCTGTTTATCCACATATTTGTCTATCTATCTATCTACCTGTCTGTCTGTCTATCTATCTACCTTTCTGTCTGTCTATCTATCTACATATCTATCTATCTATTTGTGTATCAGACTATCTATATATCTAACTATTTATAAATCTATCTATGCATATATCTATTTATCTCTCTATATATAAATCTATTTTTCTTTAAATATTTATATCTTTCTATATATATATATATAGATATCAAACTGTCAATTTTTTTATCTATCTTTCTTAGTATATCTCAATCAGTCTATATTTTTATATCTCTATCAATCTATCTATCCATTTATTTATGTGTTTCTCTATATATCTATCTATCTATATTTCTATCTATGTATCTATCGATCAATATATCAATCAATTTGTTTATCAATATATTTGTCTATGTATCTATTTTTTTATCTTCCGATGTATCTATATCTTTATTTGTCTATATGGCTATTTTTCTATTTTTATATTTCTATCTAGCTATTATTTCTAAATCTTTCAATCAATCAATCAATCTATCTATCTTTCTATCTAATCATCTATCTATCTGTTTATCTTTCTATTAGCCTATTTATTTAATTATCTATTTATCTATCTATCTATATGTCAATTTGTTCATCTATTTATTTATCTATGTCTCTATTTATCTATTTGTCTATCTATCTATCTATCTGTCTATCTATCTTTCTATGTAATTTCTTTTTATCTTTTTATTTGTCTATCTATCTATTTGTCAATGTGTCTATCTATCTATCTATCTATATAATTATTTATCTATCTATCTATATATTTTTTAAGCCTATTTTCCTATCTAGCAATCTACCCTTTTGTCTATCTATCTATCTACCTGTCTGACTATGTATCTATTTATATATCTATCTTTCTAACTATCTACCTATATACCTATATTTTTTTAATTATCTATCTGTCTGTCTATATGACTATTTGTCTATCTATCTATTTTATTATATAATAGTCTATTTGTCAATATATCAAATTGTTTATCTATATTTTATACTTGCTATTTATCTATAAATCTATCTATATATCTATCTACTTCATATCTACCTATCTTTCTATTTGTCTATCTATCTAATTGTTTATTTGTCTATTTGTCTATCTATATATCTAGCTTTCTATTTGTCTACCTATCTATTTGTTCATTTGTCTATCTGTATATCAATCTATCTATCTATTATTTTATCTTTTGGCATATCAATCTATCAATGTCTTTATCAATCAATCTATCAATCTTTATGTCTATTTGCCTATCTATCATTCTATATACATACATACATACATATATATATATGGCTATCTATCTATCTATCTATCTATACATCTGTCTATCTATTTGTCTATCAATATTTTCATTCTATTTTTATATCTTCTATGTATATAATCTACACACACACACACACACATATATATATATCTATTTATCTATTTGTCTATTTATTTATTTGTATATGTGTCTATTTATTTTTCTATCTATCTTTCTATATATCAATTTATCTTTCTATCTATCTGTCTATATGTTTTTGTGACTTTCTGTCTATATGTTTTTGTGACGTTCTGTCTATTTATCTATTTGTCTTTTTGTCTATCTGTCTATTTGTCTAGAATTATATTTGGATTCTGTGAATTTATCTATTAGTCTATGTATCTTAGTGTCTATGTGTCTATCTATCTATCTATTTATCTATTTATCTATTTGTCTATGTGTCTATGTGTTTACATATCTATCGATCTATTAGTCTTTATATCTATCTATATATCTATCTAACTATTTATCTGTCTGACTATTTATATGTTTATCTCTCTAGCTATCTAGTAGTTTATCAGCATATGTATTTATCTATTTATCTATCTATTTATCTTTCTATTTGTATGCCTATCTATTTATCAATGTATCTATCTGTCTAGCTATCTATATGTCTATCTATCTACATATTTGTCTATATGTCAATATATCTATATGTTTATTTATTTATTTATTTATCTAAATATCTATATGTATGTGTATATATATATATCTATATATCTTTTTTGCTATCTAACTAACTATCTTTCTATTTATATATCCGTATAATTATCTAACTGTCTTCCTTTATATATATATATATATATATAATCTATTTGTCTATTTGTTTAACTATCAAACTACCTTTTAGTCTATCGGTCAATTTGTCTATCTTTATATTTATCAATATATGTATCTATCCATTTGTCTAACTATCTATTTGTCAATCTATCTATGTATCTATGTATCAATGTGTCTATTTGTTTATATGTCTCTCTATCTATCTAACTATCAGTCTATCTATCTATGTGTCTGTGTGTGTGTGTGTGTGTGTGTATTTATCAGGCTATCTATCTAAAAATTTGATTTCTATATATCTATCTCTCTACCTATTATTCAATCTGTCTCTTTTATATCTGTCTATATGTCTATCAATATTTTTATCTATCTGTAGGACTATCTATATTTCTATCTATCTGTCTGTTTATATATATATTTATCTATTTATCTATCTATCTGTTTGTCTATCTATCTATTAGTATATTTATCTATCTACCTGTCTATCTATCTATCTATCCTTCTTTTTAATTATATGTCAATATATCTATCTATTTATCTTTCTGACTATTTGTCTATCTATCAATATATCTAATTTTCTATCTATCTATCTATCCATCCATATGTATATCTCTGTATATAACAATATAACTGTCGAACTATCTAACTATGTAAATATTTATCTACATGCCTATCTATATATTTATCTATATATCTAACTATCTAATATTCTTTTAGTCTATTCTATTAATTTATTAGTCTCTTAGTCTATCTGTCAAAATGTCTATCTAACTATTTGACTATCTATCTATGTGCTTATCTATCTATCTATCTATCTATCTTTTTATCTTTATTTGTTTCTATGTATATATCTATCTATTTAATTATATAATAATCTAAATATCTTACTAGTTATATATCTATCTACCTATTTATTTATCTATCTATCTATCTATCTAACTATTTAATATTATTTTACTTTACCAACCTATCAATCTATTAGTCTATCACTTTATCTGTCTATTTATTTATATAACTATTTGTCTATCTATCTGTGTGCTTATATGTATATATGTTTATATGCCTATCTACCAATCTGTTTATTTATCTATCTATCTATCTATTAATTTTTCTATCTAACTATATATCTATAAATCTATAAATTTGACTAACTACCAATTAATCAATCTATTTGTCTCTCTTTCTGTCTCTCTCTATCTGTCTATCTCTCTATCTATCTTTCTATCTATATATCTCTCTATTTTTCTATTTATCTATCTATGTATATGTGTATCTATTTATCAATCAATTTGTCTATCTTTCTTTTAGTCTAGTGTCTATTTATTTATCTATCTATCTTTATCTCTATTTGTCTATCTCCATTTATGTCTGCCTGAGTTTCTCTATTTATCTATTAGGTATCAATGTGTCAATCAATCTATCTTTCTATTTGTCTATCTTTCTATATGTCTACCTATATTTCTAGCTATCTAACTATCTGATAAACTTTCTATGTGTATATATATTTATCTCTTTATTTGTCTATCTAATTATCTATCTAACTATATATGTGTGTGTGTGTGTGTGTGTGTATATATATATATATATATATATATATATATGTCTATCTGTATATCTTTCTATCTAATAATTTGTCTATTTTTCAAATTGTCATTCTATTTCTCAAACTGTATATCTATCTATCTATCTTTCTATCTATCTGTCATTCACTTTATCTGTCTATCTATCTATCTATCTATTATTCAATCTATATATCTATTTTTCAATATAATTGTCTATCTATCTATCTATCTATTTATCTATATGTTTATTTTCTATCTATTTATCTATATGCCTATCTGTCTATCTATTTATCTATATGTCTATCTATCTTTTTATCTATTTATCTGCCTATCTTTCTAATTATCTATTTATCTAACTATTTGGTTATCATCTTATTTATCTATTTAACTATCTATCTATCATATCTGTCTATTTGTCTATCTTTCTATCTATTTATCTATCTATATGTGTATTTGTCTATCTGTCTATCTATCTATCAGTCAATCAATTTATCTATCTATCTATTTATCTATTTATCTCACTATCTATATATCTATCTATCTATTTATCTATTTAGTTGTATATCTATCTATCTATCTCTCTATCTGTCTTTTAGTCTATTAGTTTATCAGTCTATGTGTCTATCAATATTTTATTCTATCAGTCTATTAGTTTATGTGTCTATCTATCATTCTATCTATCTATATGTCAATCTATTTATCTATCAAATTGTATATCTATATATCTATCTATCTATATATCTATCTATCTATATATCTACCTGTCTGTCTGTCAATCTGTCTATTAGTTTATCTATCTATCTTTCTATCTCTTTATATGTCATCTGTATAACTATCTATCTATCTTTCTTTCTATTTGTTTATATCTATATGTTTATCATTGTATCTGTCTATCTATCTAACTGTCAATTTGTCTTTTTGTCTATCAGTCTATCAATCAATATATATATATATATATATAATTATCCATCCACCTATCTATTTATATATATCTATCTATTTATATATATCTATCTATTTATATATATCTATCTTTTTGTCTATATGTTTACCTATCTAATTATCATTCTATGTATCTACCTATCTATCTGTCTATCTATTTATCTATCTATCTGTCTATCTATTTATCTATCTATCTTACTATATATTTATATGACTAGCTATCAATCTATTTATCTATCAACCAGTATGTCTATCTCTTTATCCAATTGGCTCTCTGTCTATTTATCCCTCTATGTATATGTGTTTTTATCTATTTTTCTCTCTCAATCTATTAATCTATCAATCTATGAATCTATCTAAAGTCTATCTATCTTTCTTTCTATCCATCTAATTGTCTAATTATCTAACTATTTACCTATCTATCTATCTATTTGTCTATCTAACTATCAATCTAATTGTCTAATTTTTTAACTATCTATCTATTTGTCTATCTATCTATCTATCTATATCTCTATCTATCTATCTATCTTTCTATCTTTTTTTTCTTCCTTTCTTTCTCTATATCTTTATATCTATCTTTCTATTTATTTCTATATCTATATATCTATCTATTAAATCTGTATATTTGCTTATATTTCTATATATCTATCTATCTGTGTATTTATATATTTGTTTATCTATCTACTTATCAATCTATCTACATATACATCTATTTTTTATCTATTTATATGTATGTCTATTTATCTACCTATATGCCTATCTATCTTTCTATCTATCAATTAATCAATCAATATATCTATCTATTTGTCTATCTATCTGTGTATTAATTAATCAATATGTCTATCTTTCTATTTGTCTATCTATCTATCTATCTATTTATCTATTTATATGTCTATCTATTTTTCTATCTATCTATCCATTTGTCTTTTAGTCTATTAGTCTATCAGCCTTTGTGTCTATGTGTCTATTTTATTTTTAGTCTATCTTTTAATTAGTCGATGTGTTTATGTGTCTATCTATCTATCTATTTGTCTATCTGTTTGTCTCTTTCTCTGTCTAATTTTATATCTATTGAGCTAAGATTCATATTTATTCAACTTTAAGTTAGCTTTGGCATGACACTTAAAATTAAGTTATTTTGGTAGGTAATTCTTACCAATTACATTTCATCAAATTCTTAGATATCTATGAGATTTTGACATCATATTTCCCTACTTGTTTGAATCCCATCTAATGTCATTAGGCCTAAAACCATTTTGATAACTTAATAAAGTTAAACCAATTAAAATAATTGGGTAGCACCATTATTCATCTTGTCTTACTAATGTCACATAATGTACTTCTAATTTAGTAGAACCTACATTAATGTGATAAAAGGTTTGACAAGTGTTTATATATGCATGATATGTTAACTTTAAATTTTATGTGAGGGATCTTGATTGATTTTAATTTTTAATTAATAGATCTCATCATATATATAGTATCACCATTCCATATAACATATTGTTGGGCAATCATGCTTCCATGGGTAGTGAGATTAAGAAACACAAAACAACAGAAACATAGAAACAAGCAATATATATATCCCAATCCAAGCTCATCCACAACAGAATCAAAAAAATGAGAATTCAACACAGGAAATAACTTGGTTCGCTAGTCGCTCAGTACGACTAGCTACCTCCACCAGAAAACACTTATGCATTACTGATTAAAACCAAGAAATGGAACGTCTTACATTATGCAGCACGTAGCAATCACGAAATCACGTAGAGAGAGAGGAAATGGATGATGAATAGTTCAACCGGGTCAAAAAATAGCAGCCCGAAAAAAAATTACAAATCATTTTATATGAAAAATAAACATCCGGTTCATTTAACCGAAGTGGGTCGGATCATGGAATGGGCCAGGCTCTGCTCTAAAAATTTTGGCCGCTGACCGGACAGCGGGACATCCGTTATTGTGCTACTGCTGCATCCCCAAGCTTTTAATATTTCCTTTCCTGCACGTACATGAAAATATTAAAACAGATTATTAAGTAAAAAACTAATTACATATATAGCACATATTATACATAGCATCTCATACTTGCATATAATTAACACGTCACAGTATAGCCTTAATATAGATTAATCTCCACAAGCCAATATGAAGATCATTAGTCATTAATCCTAGGTAGTAATAAGTAGCTCCATAAAGTTTATTTGTCCACCAACTTGCGCATAGACACCTAGCTCCTCCATCATCATGGTCTGATTGCATGACTTCAAATGGCTTGCATTGTCTCTTTTGTTTTATTACAACAATTAAAAAATTACAATAAAACATAAATAGCATGCAAGCCATATTTAATAATTACAAACCTTGAGAAAAAAAATAATAATACTCTACCAAATAGATTGGTTAAAAAGGCCATACTAAGCACCATTTGAAGCAAAATAACATGCAAAATATATAATGTTATCATATAGCATAAATAATTTGTATTAAAAAAATAAATTATAATAACCATGTATTTAAAAACAATTAAATTTATAAGGTGTTACGTAGAGTTGTTATGGTGGTTTTACTAGACAGTTAGCAGACGAGGTCAAGGGGAGCCACCCTCGTGGGGTTAGGGGCAGCTCTCTAGAAAAAATAAATTTTAAATTTTTATTAATCTCATCAATAAATTTTCATTGATCTCATCAATAATTTTCATTGATCTTATCAAATAATTTTCATTGATCTCATCAATAATTTTCATTGATCATATCAATAAATTTTAATTGATCTCATCAATAAAGTTTCATTGATCTTATCAGTAAATTTTTATCAATCTCATTAATAAATTTTTTATTGATATTATCAATAAATTTAAAATAAGCAGAAAGCCATCAAAATCTTATTAAAACAACATATTATGTAATCTCATTACACATAGGTCTTATTTTGGCACCACCATAAAAAATCACTAATAAATCAAAATTGATATATGAATTTAGTCCATGTATTAATCTGATTATGACAAAGCTAGAATCATATATCATGCTATTAAACACTTTAATGGAAATATCCCATTCAGATTCTTAATCATACTAATGAATCCTTTTAGTTTTCAGATTCAATTAATTAATACCTTAACAAAACCTATTAACTATATCGATCACACAAACAATAATATCATATATATTCAAAAATGCAAATCATGCCAGAATCATATACATCACATACATATGATAAAATATGGAAATTTCCATTTTTATGAAAACACAAGTTCCTTCGATACCACCGTTGGGATTTTGGGCAGAATATTCAATCTAATTGGAACATAAATACAAGAGAATTTATAATTTTTATTTCTTAATCCACCAAGGATCACATGCAATTCATAAAAACACTAAGGAAGGATAAATGAAACTTACATCTTGTAGATCGATTCATCTAGCCTTAAAAGTGTGTGTTGAGGTTTATTCGAATCATCAAAGGTGCTACCTTTTTGAAAAGTTACAACCCTCTACATGTATCCACACATGAACAAATAATGAACGATCATGTTGAATGCTAATTCAGATTCAACTTCTCAAAATGAAAAGGATTCTATTTGTTTTATAAAAGATGTCTACTTGCATCAAATATGTCTCACATATATATATATACAAGTTTGCTATGGTTTTAGTCATAAATATATTAAGTATATATTTAAAACTCTTTTAAATAATAACAACTTAAATTCTTTTCATTAAAAACTTCTTTTAAATGAATTTATTCATTAAAACTCAAGTTCAATGTAACAAAATAATTACTTATTTAAATCACAAATTTAAACTTTCTCAAAATTAAATTCAAATTTAAATAATAACTATTTGTTATTTCTGATTTAAAATAATCTCATCATTTAAATTTACTACAAAGAATAAAAACCATAACCATTATTATTCATTCTTAATATGCAACTCTAAAGGTTCAATTAACATTATCAGTAGGCCTAAATCACATTTTTATCCTACTTGTTAAAAGTGGCATCTAGTAAGACATTATGACTACCCAAGTTAAATGAAAAGCTCATAATTCAAGATAACCTTAATATAGCTAATGACATAATTCTTTTCTTAGTCACAATTGTCGAAGGGACCTAGTGACATCTCTCTCATAATAAGATGGACAAATTCCATCTCTATCACTCATATCTCACTATATAATTGTTATTATGTTCAAGTATAACTTTTATAGTGATCTGATTAAAGACAATATTTGATTATATTAAAACAAAATATTCCTTATGTTGAGAACTATAGCGATCTCATGTAAAAGGGTTTAATAATATAGCTATTAGAGATTAACTTATGACTTTGATCCATATATTAAACTAAAATAGGTCTGTGTAATATTTGTACTAAGCAAATAGATATAAATTTGATTTGTATTTGATACATATATTCATCCCATGAATATCAAACAACTTTATAGTAATTTTAATTTGTTGTTATTTTCATAATAATAACTGATTAGAGACATTTAAAATAATTAAAAATATCACTCAAAAATATTATATATAATAAACATGTAAATCATCAAAATAATTAATTCTCACAAATAGTCAAAAACCCATGTCAATATGATAGACCTAGAGCATTATTACTAACATATATGTCTATCTATCTATATATCTATGTAACTATCTAACTACTAATTTTTTATATATCTATTTGTCTAACTATCTATTAATCAAACTATCTAATTTTCATTATGTCAAAATGATCTATCAATCACTTTATCAAGCTTTCTAATTATATATGTATCTATATATCTATCTATTTATCTATCTGTTTAACTATCTATCTTTCTATCTATTTATCTATCTGTCTATCTATCTATCTATTTGAATATTTGTCTATATCTCTATATATCAATATGTCAATCTATCTATCTATCTAACTATATAAGTTTCTAACTACCTAACTATCTATCTATATATCTATCAATTTGTCAATCTATCTATTTATCTATCTCACAATCTTTCTATCTATTAGTCTATCATTATATCAGCCTATATATCTATTTTTCTATCTATCCAGTTGTCTATCTATCTATCTAGTTATTTGTCTTTTTTCATATCTGTCTATTCATCTATCTATTATCTAGCTATCTATCTATCTAGCTATCTAATTATCTATATATCTAATATCTACCTCTTAGCTTATCTACCTATATGTTTTTGTTTCTATCTGTCAATCTATCTATCTATCTATTTGACTATCTATTTATCTATTTATTTGACTAACTATCAGTCAATCAATCAATCAATCTATCTATCTATGTCTCTCTTTATTTTTATCTATATGTCTATCTATCTATCATTATATCTATATATCTATCTATTTATCTGCTTAAATATTAATTTATCTATCTATCTATCTATCTATCTATCTATGTATATACATATCTATCTATATATCTATATATCTACATATTTTCCAAAATACCTATCTACCTATCAAATATTTGTCGATCGATTTATATGTCTATCTAACTATCTCTCTATATATTTATTTATTTGACTATCTATCTGTCTATAATCTATATGACTATATATATATATATATCCATCTATTTAGTTTTTATTTATTTATCAATCTAAATATATATATATATATATATATCTTTTTATCTATCAATCATTCTATGTAACTATATATCTATGTAACTATCTGACTATTAATTTTTTATATATCTATTTGTCTAACTGTCTATCTATCAAACTAGCTAATTTTCAGTATGTCTAAATGATCTATCAATCACTTTATCAATCTTTATAATTATATATGTATCTATCTATCTATATATTTATCTATCTGTCTATCTATCTATCTTTCTATCTATTTATCTATCTGTCTATCTATCTATCTATTTGAATATTTGTTTATCTTTCTATATATCAATATGTCAATCTATCTATCTATCTAACTTTCTAACTATCTAACTATCTATCTATATACCTATCAATTTGTCAATCTATCTATTTATCTATCTCACAATCTTTCTATCTATCAGTCTATCAATACATTAGCCTATATGTCTATATGTCTATCTATCCAGCTATCTATCTATCTATCTAGTTATTTCTCTTTTTTCATTTCTGTCTATCCATCTATCTATTATCTAGCTATCTATCTAGCTATCTATCTATCTAGCTATCTATCTATCTAGATATCTAACTATCTATATATCTAATATCTACCTCTCCTCCTATCTACATATATGTTTTTGTTCTATCTGTCAATCTATCTATCTATCTATTTGACTAACAATCTATCTATCTATTTATTTGATTAACTATCAGTTAATCAATCAATCTATCTATCTATCTATGTCTCACTTTCTTTTTATCTATCTATCTGTCTGTCTGTCTATCTATCTATCATTATATCTATATATCTACCTGTTTATCTGCTTATATATATATATATATATATATATATATATATATATATATATATATATATATCTATCTATCTATGTATATACATATCTATCTATATATCTAAATATCTACATATTTTCCAAAATACCTATCTACCTATCAAATATTTGTCTATCGATTTATATGTCTATCTGACTATCTCTCTATATATTTATTTATTTGACTATTTATCTGTCTATAATCTATATGACTATATATATATATATATCCATCTATTTATTTATTTATTTATTTATCAATCTAAATATATATATATATATATATATATATATATATATATATATCTATTTGTCTTTATATCTATGTGTCTTTCTATCTATCTATCTATCTATTATATATCTATCTATCTATATTTCTTTCTATCTTTCTATGTTTCTATTAGTCTATTTGTTTATCTATCTATCATTAAATTTATCTATCTATCTATATATCTATCATTCTATCTATATATTTGCCAATCTCTTTATCTATCTAACTATAAATCTATCTACTTGTCTATTTGCATATTTGTAACTCGATCTACCTCTCTAACTATCTATATATGTGTATATCTATATATCAATCAATCTATCTATGTATGTATTTACTTATATTACTATCTATCTATCTATCTGCATATCTATCTATCTACAAAATTTATAGTGTGTCCAACTATCTATATAACTATCTTGCTATCAAACTATCTGCCTATCTTTTTATCTATCTATCTATATTTCTATCATTGTGTATATATTTTTATCTCACTATTTGTTGATCTATCTATATATCTATCAATCTATATATCTATCTATATATCTTTATGTCTATCTTCCTATCTTTCTCTCTTTATATATCTATTTGTCTCTTTTTCTATCAATCTATAATATGATATATCTATCTATCTATATATTAGCTCTCTATGTGTCTATCTTTTTATCTATCTTTTTGTGAATCTATCTTTTTGTGAATCTATCTTTCAATATTTATATCTTTTCATCAATCAATCAATCAATTTATATATCTATCTATCTGTAAATCTATTTTTCTGTCTATCTATCTTTCTATCTGACTATCTATCTATCTATTTATTTGACTAACTATCAGTCAATCTATCAATCAATCAATATATGTCTCTCTTTCTTTTTATCTATTTGTCTATATATCTATCTATCTATATATCAATATGTCTATATATCTATCTGTCTATCTGCTTATATATTTATCTATTTATCAATCTATGTATATACATATCTATCTATATATCTATATATCTACATATTTTCAAATCTACCTATATACCTATCAAATTTGTCTATCGATTTATATGTCTATCTGACTATCTCTTTATATATTTATTTATTTGACTATCCATCTGTATATAATCTATATGCCTATATATATATCCATCTATTTATTTATTTATTTATTTATCAATCTAAATATATATATATCTTTCTTTCAATCTTTCATTCTATCTACCTATCTAATGATATGCTTATCTATTTATCTATCTATTTGTCTATACACACACACACATACACATATATATATATATATACACATACACACACACACACATACACACACACACATACTCACACACACACACTATATATATATATATCTATTTGTTTTTATATCTATGTGTCTATCATTAAATCTATCTATATATATATATCTATCATTCTATCTATATATCTGCCAATCTCTTTATCTATCAAACTATAAATCTATTTACTTGTCTATTTGCATATCTGTAACTCGATCTATCTCTTTAACTATCTATATATGTGTATATCTATCAATCTATCTATCTATGTGTATATTTACTTATCTGACTATCTATCTATCTGCATATCTATCTATCTATCTATCTACAAAGTTTATAGTGTGTCTAACTATCTATATAACTCTTTGGCTATCAATCTATCTGCATATCTATTTATTTATCTATCTATCTATCTATATTTCTATCATTGTGTATATATATTTATCTCACTATTTGTTGATCTTTCTATATATCAATCTATATATCTATCTTTTTATCTGCTTATCTATCTTTCAATCTATTTATCTATCTATCTATTTATATATTTATTTATATTTATTTCTTTCTATCTTTCTACGTGTCTATCTTTCTATGTGTCTATCTTTCTATTTGTCTATTTATCTATTTATCTATCTATCTATCATTCTCTCAATTTATCTATCTATCAATCTATCTATTAATCTAAAAATCAATTTATCTATCTATCTATCTATCTATTTATCTTTCTGTCTATAATTATATTTGTATAATTATATAACTATCTAACTACCAATCTATAAATCTATATGTTTATATATTTGTCTATCTGTGTATAATTCTATTTATGTCTCTATATATCAGTGAATTTTTTATTTGTCTATTTTTTCTATCTATTTTTTGTCTATCTATTATCTATCTAGCTATCTGTCTGTCTGTCTATTTGTATATGTGTCTATCTATCTATCTTCTTAACTATCTATTTGTCTATCAATTTATATGTATATCTATATATAGATGTATCTATCTATCTCTTTGTCTATCTATCTATCTCTTTTTCAATCAATCTATTAATTTGTCTATCTATATATATGCCTTTTTCTAAATCTATGTATTTGTCTATCTGTGTATCTTTCTATTTATCTTTTTATCTATCTATCTATATATCTAACTACCTAATTGTCTTTGTAACAATCTATCAATCATTCATTCTTTATCTACCAATTTATTAATCTATCAATCTATTTAATTGTCTAACTCTCTATCTATATATCTATCTATTTGTGTCTGGCTATCTATCTATCAGTCTATCTATATATTTTGACTATCTATTTAACTTTCTATTTGTTTAGTTGTCTACCTATCTATCTATCTATCTACCCATTTACTCATCAATCTATCAGTCTATCTGTCTATCTGACTCCCTATCTATCTGTCTATATGGCTATCTATCTCTCTATCTATCTATCTACCTATCTACCTATCTATCTATTTGTATATCTATATATATGTCTATCTATATATATATATGTCTATCTATATATCTATCTGTCAATTTATCTATCAGTCTATATGACTATCAATTTGTCTATTTATCTATTGGTTTATCTAACTATTTGTCTATCTTTTAGACATTTATTTGTCTATTTTTATATTTGACTATCTGCCTATTTATTCATCTATCTATCCTATATATTAATCTATCTATCTATAATTTTTTTATATATCTATATATCTATTAGTCTATATATATATTTATATATCTATATATATAGATCTAACTCTCTTTATATCTATCTATCTATTTTTATATCTACGTATCTACCTATCTAACTATATGTTTATCTAACTATTTTTCTATCTATATATCTATATATTTGTCTATCACTATATCTATCTATTTATTTGTTTATTTATCCATCTATCTATCTATCTATTTATAATTTTGTAAGTGTATCTATCTATCTTTTTCATTATCTATCAATCTCTCTATATTTCTATCTTTCTATCCATCTATCTATAAATATGTCTATCTAATTATCTATCTATCTAATTGTAAATCTATCTATATATCTATTAATTGAATTATCTATATATATATATATATATATATATATTTTTATTTATTTATTTATTTATTTATATATATATATCTATTTATTTGCCTCTCTCTAGTTTAAATCTATCAATTTTATATATGTCTATCTCAATATCTTTCTATTTATCTATTTATCTATCGATCTTTCTATCTATTTGTCTAACTATCTATTTGTCAATCTGTTTACTATCTAGATATCTATTTTTTTATTTTTTTATATATCTATATGTCTATCTGTCCAACTTTCTAACTATCTATCTATTTAATTATCTATCAATATATTTGTCAATCTCTTTATATGTCTATATGCCTATATATCTATCTATCTTTCTATTTGTCTAATTTTTTTTGCCTATCTATCTAAATGTCTATCTAAATGCCTATATGTCCAAATATCTATCTGTCTGTCTGTCTATCAACCTATGTATCTATGTATCATTCTATCAATCTATTATTCCTTTTTATTTATTTATTTATCTATTTATCTAATTAACTAACTAACTTACTATCTATATATTAATCTTTCTATTTGTCTAACTATCTAGCTATATTTTATGTATCAAACTATTAGTCAATTAGCCTATCATATATTATATCTATCTCTCTATCTATTTATTTATTTATTTACCTATCTATCTATTTATCTTTCTATCTGTCTATCTGTTTATCTATCTTTTTATCTATCTATCTATATTTCTCTCTATCTGTCGATCTATCTATATATCTATATCTCTATATATCTATCTATATATTGATCTATCATTCTTTCTATTTATCTCTCTTTCTATCTATTTATTTATCTATCTGTCTATCTATCTATCTGTTATTCTAAGTATCTATATATATGTTTGTTTTTCTATCTATCAATCTTTTTGTTTATCTTTATATCTATTTATCTATCTTTCTATTTTGTATCTATCTATCTTTCTACTATCTATCTATATATCTATTTAAATATTAATCTATCTATCTATCTATCAATCTATGTATCTATATACCATTCTTTCTTTTTATATATCCATCTGTATATTTGTCTATCCGTCAATATATCTAAATGTCTATCTTTCAATCTATATATCTATTTGTCTAAATATCTAACTGTCTAATATCTTTCTATATATCTAACTATCTATCTTTATATCTTTCAAACTATCTAACTGTCTATTAGTCTATCTGTCTATTTATTTATTTATTTATCTATTTGTCTATTTGTCTATCTATTTATGTGTGTATGTATTTTCTATCTATTTTTTATCTGTCTGTCTATATAGTTATCTATCTATCTACCTACCTATCTATTTTTCTATTAGTCTATTTGTGAATCTAGCTATTTCAAATTATCTTTCTGTCTACATGTCTCTTTATCTTAATGTTTATGTATTTATCACTTATCTATCTATTTGTCTATTATTCTATTAGAATAAGTGTCTATTTATTTATCTATATATCGATCTATCTAAGTATATATTTATCTATCTATCTATGTATCAATATGTCATTCTATCTATAAGTATATTTGTCTAGTTATCTATCAGTCTATGTAGCTATCTATCTATCTATCTCTCTATCTAACTAATATATCCATCTCTATATCTATCTATCTATATGTCTATATGTTATCTGTTCTATTTATCTATCTATCTATGAATATTTCTATCTATGATCGATCTATCTATCTATCTATTTGTCTAAATATGTATCTATCGATCAATCTATATGTATAACTTATCTAACTATTTATCATTCAATCTCTCTATCTATCTAACTATATAATCATCTTCATGTATATCAGTATATCAATCAATCTGTAGTTCTATCTATCTATATATCTATCAATCTATAAAGCTTGTATGTCTATCTATTATATCTATCTTTCTATCTATCTATCTGTCTATATGTCAATCGTTATATGTATCTATTTGTTTATTGTTTATATAGTCTATCTATCAATATATTTTATATCTATCTATCTATTAGTCTCTCTAGGCTATCTTTCTATTGGCTAACTATCTATATGTTTATCTGTGTATGATTCTATTTATCTATTTGTCTATCTGTCAATATATCTATATATCTATCTGTCTATCTATGGGTCTATATGTCAATCAATCAATATATCTATCTATCTATAAATCAATTAGCCTATCAGTGTATCAGACCAAGTGTCTGCATATCTATATGTTTGTCAATCTATCTGTCTATCTATATATTTCTCAATGTGTATAAATGTGTATTTATCTATCTATCTATGTAACTATCTGACTGTCTTTATGTATATCAGTCTATTAGTCAAACTATCTATATATCAATCAATCTATCTATCTTATATCTATCTATCTATATAAATATATATCTATCTATGTAAATATCTATATATCGATCTATCTGTCTTTCATTTTATTTTTCTATCTAGTGATCTATCTATCTATCTTTGAATATCTATATCTCTATCTATCTATATGTATATATTTCGTTCTATTAGTCTATATGTCTATCTATATATCTATGTTTCTATCTATTTTTATATATATCTTTCTATCTATATATCAATCTATATATATTTTTGTATATTTTCTATCTATTTATCTTTCAAGGTATCTATCTATATTTATATCTATCTATCTTTTTATGTGTCTATATATTTAAGTGTCTATCTATATATCTTTATAACTATCTATATTACTTTCTATCTAGCTATTTATTTATTTATTTGTCTATCTATCGATATGTGTATCATTCTAAATATTTAGTTATATGCCTTTTTAGCTATCTATCTATCTATATATCTATCTTTCTATCTGTCTTTCTGCATATTTTTCAATCTTTATGTATGTTAATCTATCTATATATCTATTAATCTATTAATATATATATATATATGTGTGTGTGTGTGTGTGTGTGTGTCTATCTATCAGATTATATATTTGTCTATTTGTCTATATTTCTATCTATTTATCTATCAATATATATATATATATCTCTTTCTCTAGTTGTCTATTAGTCTATAATTGTAATTATTTATCTATCAATTTGGTTATATATCTAACTATCTGTCTGCCTGTCTGTCTAAATGTTTATGTATCTATCTATCTATTTGTCTATATATATATATATATATGTATATCTATCTGTCTATATAATTTTATATCTATCTATTTATCTTTCTATCTATCTATATTTCTTTCTTTCAATCTGCTATCTATTTATATATTTGTGAATAAATCAATCTAACTAACTACTATCTATCTATATTTTTTGTTTATCTATTTATCTATCTATCTATCTATATATTTTATTTATTTATATGTCTATCTTTCCATTTCTTTCTATATATATATCTATCTATCTATATATATATATCGATCTATATACTTATATATATATATATATCTATTTATCTATCTATCTATCTGGATTTCTAATATTATATCTATCTATTTTGTTTCTATTTTATATCTTTCTATTTGTTTAATTATCTATCTGTCTATCTTTGTATCTGTAAATATATTTATCTGTCTATCTGTCTATCTATCTATCTAAGAATATATATATATATATATATATATATATATATATATATATAATCTATCTATCTATCTATCTATCTATCTATAAGTCTATATATCTCTTTATCAATCTATCTATCTATCTATCTATTTAACTAACTATCTATCTTTCTATATATTTTTCTATATATCTATTTCTCTATCTATCTAATTATTTGTATGTCTATATATCTATCTTACTTTTTGCCTATCTTTTATTATGACTGCCTATCTATATGTCTATCTATATATCTACCAATTTATTTATATATTTGTCTATTTATCTATCTATATATCTATCGAACTATCTATCTATCTATCTATCTAGCTATAAGTATATTTGTCTATATGTCAATCAATCAATCTTTATTTGTCTCTAAGTATCTATCTATCTATAGACCTTTCTATCTATCTATCTGTCTGTCAATCTCTATGTGTATCGGTCTATTTAATTTATATGTATTCAATTTGTTTAATTGACTATCTATATAACTCTCTGTCTATATATATATATATATATATTTCTAACTATCTTTCTATTTATCTATGTGTCTATATGTCTATCTATCAATCTTTCTATGTTTCTATGTGTTTATTTATCTATGTGAATTTCTCTATATCTGACTATCAATCTATCTACTTATCTATCTTTCAATTTTTCTATCTATCTGTCTGTCTATATATATATCCATCATTCTTACTTTCTATTTTTCTATGTGTCTATATTTCTATTTGTCTATCTATCTATTTATCTATTTGTCATTCTCTCTATATATCTATTTATCTATCTATTAATCTAAAAGTTTATTTATCTGTCTATTTATCTATTTATTTATCTTTCTTTCTATATTTCTATCTGTATAATTATATAACTATCTAACTAACTAACTAATTATCTATCTATTTTTCTTTATATATAACTATTTATCTATATGTCTATCTATCTAATTATATATATATATATATATATATATATATATATATATATATATATTTCTCTATCTCTATCTATCTATTTATTTTCCTTTTTCTCTATTTTAAATCTTCAATCTTTCTATATATCTATCTTAAAATCTCTCTATTTATCTATCTTTCTATCTATCTATTTTTCTAACTATCTATTTGTCAATCTGTTTATCTATTTAGATATCTATTATTTAATTTTTTTATAAATCTATGTCTATTTGTAAACCTTTCTAATGATATATCTATTTAATTATCTATCAATCTATATGTTTATTACTTTATATGTCTATATGCCTATATATCTATTTATCTATTTATCTATTTGTCATATTTATTATTTTCCTATCTATCTAAATGTCTATTTATCTAAATATCTATCTATCCAAATATCTATCTGTCTGTCTATCAGCTTATGTATCTATGTATCAATCTATCAATATATTATTCCTTTTATCTATTTATTTATCTTTCTATCTAATTAACTAACTTTCTTAGTATCTATATATTAATCTTCTAGTTGTCTAACTATCTAACTATATTTATATGTT